>JZKD02S1693767.1:475338-502046 GCA_000966675.3 Picea glauca | reverse complement strand
TTTTTTCTTATTTTTTAATGTAAATTTAAAAAATATATAAAAATAATTTTTAAGCAATGATTTATGAGTCGATTTTAAGTTGTTTATTGACTATGATAGTCGTTGTTGAAGCCACAGTTTCAATTAAGTTATAATTTTAACTCTAAAAAAAAACTTTTAACTCCCAAAAAAAAACTTGGTGCTACTAGTAGCATAGTTTTTCGTTTCAAAGGCCAATTTTAAAGCATTTGTCCACAATGACATCAGTTGTCAACACAACTAGTCTAAATTTTAACCACTACAAAAAAAAAGTGCTACGAGTAGTGCCACTTTTTTATTTAGAAATAAAAATAACCACTCTAAAAAATTTAAAACTCTAAAGAATTCTCATATTATGACTCTTTAAATAGATACATGAATATTGCACATTGTTCTAAAATTATTGTATGTTTGTAAAATATCTATGAACTGGATGATTGAGGGGGAATTGATGAATTAGATGGATGAAAATCAATATTACTAAACAATGAAAATAAAAAGAAAAAAACTCTTCTTACTATGAAAATGAAACTTGACACCTTTAATGTATGTCAAAATGTGTGGTACCAATCTTTTGCACCAAAAAAAGAACATTCAACCATTATAAAAACATGTTTAAAAAAAGTGACTTACAATGAATTTAATAATGGATTACAAAAGTCTATATCATATACTTTTGCAATAATTGTTGGTGTTAATATTATTGTGGACCATAATTTATATACAATTCCACAACTAACTCATTCATTACATCAAGGTGGAACAAGGATTTCTCTCATATTATTTCCTTCAAATATGGCCTATGGTTTACTTCTCCAAAAGACTAATAAGAACCTTGCTATGCTAAGTCTTCCTCAAATATAATAGTCCCAATTCAACATGATAATAAGAAAGCATTTTTCTAGATGATTCAATTACAAAGAACAATTTCTTTGCAAAGTATGATGAGTTTGTCTTCATCACTGAAAACTATAGGAACATTATTGGTCCAGCATGAGTATAATAGTTACAAACAATTCAAATATCCCACAATAACTATATTTCAATATATTGTTGTGGTGTGTACTATCCCACATATTGAATTCAATAAAACATACAAGTGCTTGATTTAGAGAAACATACAATCATTGTGCACAACAAGATGGACAAGGGAAATACTCCTATATATTAAGGATGGATAAGAAGGAAAATCCAATTAGTAGTGTCATGAATGTCCTAGTTTCTTTAATTGGTATGCTTACATATGTGATGACACAATATTGGGGGAATTAGTAGTGTCATGAATGTCCTAGTTTCTTTAATTGGTATGCTTACATATGTGATGACACAAGATTGGGGGATTTTGCCACTTTAGCCTTCCATTAGTAGAAATGGTTTCAAACTTCATTATGAGTTCATTATCTTAATTCCTCAACGAACTTAAAGAACCAATGGTGGAAAAATATGGATATTTGTTGTATAAGACTGGAACATCAAGCACCTACTACATGATGTGTTATTACAAACTAAATCATATTAATATTGCTTTTTCTGTAAGGGACATGTATTGAAATATCTTGAGGTAAGTGTTGATAATACATGCATGTTGCATAATGATTTACTACCAATTTTGTTGTTGCAAATGGATAATAATGATCCTTACAATAACAAAAAATTACATGTTTTTATATGCATCCCTTCTAACAACAAGGAGGGATGAAATCCTAGAGGTTGGTTTCCTCCTAGTGGATCACACACATGAAGACATAGATTGAAGGTCATTGGCATGGATTGTGTAAATGATTTTTTGTATGAAAAATTTATAAGTTGTGTTCTTTGGTGTAGTAAAAGTCAAATGTTACTATGTATGGATGAAATTGTTTTTACAATGCACAAGTACATAGATTGTAGTAGTGATTCACTTATTTTCCATAAATATTTCATGAACATTTTCGTGAATGTTTGGAGCCTACTAATATATGTTTGTTTGAATAGAATATTGTCACAAAATACTAACCTAGATCCATGGTTTTACCCATTAATATTATATTTTAATGGTAGCCATGATGTTGACATGTTAGGTGTTTGAGTGGTTGGCATCTATAACCACTATTAATCCCCACTCCATTACTGATATCTCTCATCTAGCATGGCTTGATTGCAATATTTTATCTTTTAAATTTTTGGGGCCATTAAAAGTTGTTCAACATCAATTAATTTTAAAATTCAAAATGCATGGAATAAAAAATTATTTTGATCTTTTCATTATTAGTAAAAATTATAGGATTCAAAATGTATTTGGTTTTTTAAGGTGACTGTGAGTTGAATAAAATTATGTTGATTTTTGATAGAATTGGACAGGTATTTCTGCACAAGTCTAAGTGTCTAAACGTGTGGAAATCGTCCAAAGTCTTATATCCTTGACTTTACTTTAATAAAAAAATTATTAAAACAAAGTTTTTTTATTAATTAGTTGATTTATTCAAGGAAATGCTAAAAGTAATTAGCATTTAATCTTACCCATTGATCTGGAGTGAGGTAAGAAGTAATCTCAACCATCAATCACTTTGGAGATTGGGGTTAGGTTATAACTCAAGATTATAAAAGGAAGGCTAGGGTAAAGAAGAAGATACTTGATAGGACTTGAAAAAGAGTAGAGAAGGAATTTTTCTCAGAGGGTTGGATCAAAAAGGATTGTGATTCAAGGATATCTTGGATAGGTGGAGAAGGAATTACATCTAAATATCAGGTCAAGGAGAAGAGAGAAGAGAGGCAACCGCAAGTAAGTTTCAACAGAGTGAAGCCACAAGAAAGGGTTGCGACATACAGAGTTTTCCGTACAATCCTTGAGGTCATTTATGTGGGTGTCAGTGGAGACACACATGTATATGCGGGCTTATTTAAGGAAAGGTGCGTACACCTCGAAAACAATGTCAGATATGGGTCATACAATAGAGAAAAATTTTCCAGTTTTGTATGCAGTTGTATTTCTTTCAGTGGACCATTATCCCTATTACGAGAGCCCTGATTTTATCATAATAAAATCATCTTGGTACTGGTTTTCCCTCTAGGTGTTTTTAGGGGTATCTACCCAATAATATTGGTTCTTATGTGTGCATGAATTGGTTTCCAGTATTTCTTCTTCTATCTTTATTTGAGTTGAATATTCTTGATCTGGATTGGATCATTATATTATTTTTCATCTATTTTGATCCTTTCATAGTGGAAAAAATTAGAGGAATCAACTTGTAGGGCCATTTTAGTGGCAGGTCCCTGTTTGGAAAATTGGGGTCCATAACCTTCTAGGGCCATTTTGAGGCATCAAATGACATTTTTGGGGGTTAAAAATTTCCGAGCATAAGTTGGACCCTGTGACGTTATTCTACACATCAATACCTTTCCAATGGTGAAAACATCACGTCAATCAGAGTTCATATGCAAAAGTTATGCCTCCTGCAAGTTTACCTACCATGTTGACCACCATGGTAGGAGATGATGCCATGTCATCCCTCGTTACTCATGCATATGGGGCCAGCTACATATGTAATTTCAAAAAGATTCTAGAAGGTTGATTTTTTTTTCACAATTGATGGTTGAGGAACAGGGATGATTTTAAGGATGGAAATTTATTTTAAAAAGTAGAAACCTTGGCGAATATTAATAATCCTTCATATGTCAACTATAAACGTTTGGCGATATGTTTTAAAAAATATTCAAATTTCTAAGTATTTAATATAGTTTTTATAAAATTTTGGCGATTTTTAAGGTAAAATAATTTTATCATATAGAATTTGGGCGAATCATTTTTAAAATGGCGAATGTTGTTTTTGGAAAAACCATGGAAAATTAGCCCATGAGCGAAATTTAGCCCCTAAAATCATCCCTGTTGAGGAAGTAAAAAACACACCCCTAGATGGCTATCGGACTATGTTAAATACCAGACCACTAAGAGAACAAGAGGTTCCGTTCTTTTGCATTGTATCTTGTTCCATAGTTGAGTAAAACATCTAAGAGTGGTATTATGTGATAATAACATAGGAGGAGAGATTTTGTAGTAGCCATATAGGCCACGGATCAAAGTAAAATACACAGAGAGTGCCTCTTTCTTTGTACTTGCATCATTTCCATACAAGAGAAAAGAGAGCAAAGAAGCCTCATCTTCTAATTGGGTTTTCTCTCAGAAGGGTTTCCCATAGAAAATATTTGTGTTATCTTGTGGATGGTGTGTGATTATACTTTACTATTATTTATTTTTCACATTTTATCTATTTCATGCATAAGCATAAAATCAGTAACCAAATATTCTGGAACCTAAAGGAATTTAACCTTCATAGTGTAGATTTTAGTTTTTTATTAGATATGTTGTGATGAACTGTTCCAGTGGAATATCCACGACAATTTATAGATCAATTCCAACAGTGTGTTTTTGTTTTGTGAGTTGCTAACTTGATTTGCAGTAAGGAAATCACTAAATAACAAGATACCTACATGTCAAAGTAAGGATTTCAACATGGTATCAGAGCACATACTCTAAAAGGAAGCCAAATATTATATTCATAGCAGTTGATAACAAATCTATCATATCTATAGGAGATCTTAGCAAATCCATAACCAGAAGGAAAAAACCAAAGGAAATATTTCAGGGAATAGTTGTACTGAGGTAGAACTAGAGTTTTGCAGTTTTACGAAGTTGTATGCAAGTTGAAGAAGGAATAGACACATACATATGTGGGTGTCTTTGGATACAACTGCATATATGTGGGTTGCAATAATCACATGTGCATACATATGCAGGTTTCAGTAAGGGAATTCACATACAGATGTGGGCTTCAGTGGTGACATGAACGTACAAGTTCGTATAGGTAAGCACGAGGGTAGTTTCAACAGTAGGTTATTTCCAGGGCATTTTATCAGGTCTAAGGGATGGCATTAGCACCTCCAAGAGTTGAAGACATATTGGATGGAGCATCCAACTTCATATTTAGGAAATAAAGAGTTACTTTGGCGTTAAAGGAGTATGACCTTTGGGAATTAGTGGACAAAGTAGTTGTTCCACCAACATATCTGACAACTTTGGGAGCTCACGAGAAGAAGGAGATCAAAGAAAAGAGGGTCATCTTTCATTTAGTGAAGGATCATCTAAGTCCCCACCTATCCGAGAAGACAGACAAATATATGTTTGATGCCTTGGTAGGTTTATTCCAGAGTAATAACATGAATAGGAATATGGTCTTAAGAAATAGACTCAGATCAGTGAAAATGTCTAGATATGACAATGTTACCAGCTATTTTAATAGGATCACACAGGTATGTGATCAGCTTGCAGCCATAGGGGAGAAAACGGAGGATGTAGAGATCGTGATTGTGGCACTGAATGGTCTTCCCAAGTCACAGGAACCATTTTTCAAGGTAGTTCATACTCGAGAGGAACTCCCATATTGGTAGAGGCTTTGGGATGATTGCATCCAGGAAGAGACCCGGGAGGATTCTAAAAGCAACAAGCAAAGAAGTAGTGATTAGAACTTGGTCCTTATCATTAAGACAAGGAAGGGAAAAGGAAAGAGTTCTAGAAAGAAGGGTAACAATGATGGAGGATCATCATGGCCAGGGAAGAAGAAGGACTTGAGTAAAATCAAGTGCTTATCATAGCATAAGAATGGACATTATGCATCTCAATATCGAGAGAAGAAGAAGGTTAAAGGAAAGACACAGAGAACAACATTAACAGAGACACATATTGATTATTTTGTAGTGAAGTTTGAGAAGGATTTCTCACTGGTTTTTTTCCTTTCTACTAGCACAACTATGAGGAGTGTGTGGTTCTTGGACAATGATGCATCTCATCATATGACAAAAGAACGAGAGCTATTTAGCAGTTTGACAGAGAGGGACTAAGATGTTCATGTGGAGCTTTGTGATGATTCCAAGTATGCAATGAAGGGAGAGGGAACAATTACATTCCATCTTAAGTCAGGAGGTTCGTTGGATGCCCAGGATGTGCTTTATGTGTACCAAGTTTGAAAAATAATTTTTTCTCAGTCTCAGCTATGGAAGACATGGTTTTTTCATTAATTTTCATAGAGGGAAAGTACTCATACATCCAGAGAAATCTAACTTAGACACGACAATGGTCATTGGGGTTAGAGAGGGCACTTTATACATTTTGCAAGACAATCCTATTCAAACTTTGGTACATGATAGAGACAACCTATGTGAGTTGTAGAATAGGAGGTTGGGACATCTACATTATATCACATTTTTTATTCTAACGGTTATAGGTCTTCCATAATTCAGTATTGAGTAGCAGGGAGTGTGCACTTGGCAAGAATGCCAAGGATGTTTTTCCAAGCAACGAGAGTAGGTCTAAGGGGATCTTGGATCTTATACATTCCGATGTGAGTGGGCCAGTGTCAGTAGCATCAGTACAAGGATATTCATACTATATGAAATTTATTGTCTTCTTTATGAATACCAAGGATGAGGTCTTCAGTCGGTTTCAGGAGTTTAGAGCTCAGATGGAGAACTAGACAAGGAAGAAGATCAAGGTTTTGAGGTCGGATAATAGGGGAGATTACACCTCTAATGAATTCAAGGATTTCTGCAACGAGGTGGGGATCAAGAGGGAACTAATAGTCTCAGTGGAATGGGGTTGCAGAGAGAAAGGATTGGTCCATCATAAGTTTTTCCAAGGATATGATATATGACCAGGAATTTCCTATGTTTCTTTGGGAAGAGGCATGTAACACAACAATGTATGCATAGAACATGATTTCTCACAGGATATTGAGGGACAAGACTCTAGAGGAGGCATTCTCATGAGTGAAGCCAAATATATGACATTTAAGGATCTTTGGTTGTCCAATCTGCATCCATGTGCCTGTGGAGAAGAGGACGAACCTAGAACCTTCAAGATAGAAGGGTATTATTGTGGGGCACAATGAGACCTCAAAGGCTTAAAAAATATTCATTCCAATGTAGAGGAAGATAGTTGTGAGAAAAGATGTTAATTTCAAGGAGAATTCAACATCTAGAAGATATCAGGAGTCATCAATAGTGATAGAGGATGAGGAGCAGTAGGCTCTGAAGGATGAGAAGTAGTCAACAGTTCAAGCTTTAGGTGGGGAGGAGGATTTATCCCCTTCTAATCATGTCTTGAGAGCCATGTGGCTATTAGAGACATTGAGGGATGTTGGTGAGGCTCCTAGGAGTGTGGTCAAATAGCACAGGCCTTCGAGGAAGTTTTTGAACTATATGGTGCTTATGAGTAACATCATTGATGTTGAGTATTCTAGTTTCGAGATAGAGAAACATCAACAGGTATGGAGGGATACCATGGTAGAGGAGTACACCTCTATTATGAGGAATGATGTTTGGGACATAGTGTTGGCACTACAGGGGAAGTCGATTGTGATTTCTATGTGGCTATACAAGATCAAGCATGCGCCAAATGGTAGCATCGAGAAGTTCAAAGGGAGGTTTGTGGTGAGAGGGTTCTCCCAGAGTGGACTACGAGGATGCATTTTCTCCAGTCACCAGGATGCTTCTATTCAAGCTGTTATTTCTATTGCTTCAGTTATGAGGTGGAGGATACATCAGATGGATGTGAAAACACATTTCCTCAACGAGATCATTGAGGAGGAAGTATGATTAGAGAAACCTTAGGGATTTGAAGTACATGAGAGGGAGTCCCATGTGTGTAGGCTTAAGAAAGCCTTGTACAGACTCAAATAGGCACCCAGGGCATGGTATTCTAGGATTGATGGATACTTGCAGATTACGAGATTTACCAAGAGTGAGGCAGATCCTAACTTGTACTTCATACTTGTTGGGGTGGATCCACTCATCTTGGTTATGTACATATATGATTTGTTTCTCATAGGTGCAGAGGAGCTTATTGTAGGTTGCAAAGCATATTTAGCTATTGAGTTCAAGATGAAGGACATTTGCTTAATGCATTATTTCTTGGGGGTTAGAGGTATGGAAGGTATCGAGAAATATCTTCCTTGGTCAAGGGAAGTACACAATTGATATATTGAGGAGATTCAGAGTGGAAGACTACAGACTTATGGATACACATATGGTTACCAATCTGAAGAAGGTTATCACTTCAGATTCAAATTTGGTGGATCCTAGGATATACATGGCAGTTGATAGGGTCCTTGATATATTTGGTCAATACCAGGCTAGATATTTGTTTTGCTGTGAACACCTTGAGTCAATTCATGTTGGAGCTAAGGCAGGCGCATTGGATAGCAGTGAAACATGTGCTTAGGTACTTGAGAGGTACAATGGAGTATGGGTTGAGGCATCTTGTAGGATATGGAGTGGAGTTCTAGGGATATACAAACTCAGATTGGGCAGGGAGTGTAGTAGACAGAAAAAGCACCTCAAGGTGCTTCTTCATCTTCGGATTAGTAGTGATTACTTGGTTCATTAAGACGCATACTTTTGTAGCACTCAGTTCAACAGAGACAGAGTATATGGAAATGAGTATGGCTAGCTGTGAATTTACAGGTTTATTTGATCAGGAGTTGGATCCTATAGTGATATACTGTGATAATCATAGTTGTATCAAACTCTCATAGAATTCAATATTCCATGACAGGTCCAAGCATATTGAGATCAAATACCACTTCATTCAAGATAGGATCTAGAAAGGAGAAGTGGAGCTTCAATATATTTCCATAGATGACCAGGTAGCATATATTTTGACCAAACCCTTCGTTAAAGGGAAGTTTGTGTTCTTCAGAGATAAACTTGGAGTGGTGTAGAATACCTTCATCGCTAAGAGGAAGTGTTGATGTTTGGTAGCATCAGAAAGGTATTTCCACACAAGTCTAAGTGTCTAGATGTGTGGAAATCATTCAAAGACTTACATCCTTGACTTTACTTTAATTAAAAGAATTATTAAATTAAATTTATTTTATTAATTAATTGAGTTATTTAAGGAAATGCTAAAAGTAATTAACATTTAATCTTAGTCATTGATCTCAAGTGAGGTGAGAAGTAATCTCAACTGTTAATAACTTTGGAGATTAGGGTTAGGTTATAACTCAAGATTATAAAAGCAAGGCTAGGGTAAAGGAGAAGACACTTACATGACTTGAAAAAGAGCAGAGAAGGACTTTTGCTCAGAGGGTTGATTCAAGGAGATCTTGGATAGGTGGAGAAGGACTTTAATCTAGAGATCATGTCAAGGAGAAGAGAGAACAAAGGAAACAACAAGTGGGTTTCATCATAACAAAGCCATAGGGAAGAGTTGTGATGTACACATTTTTCTATACAGTCCTTGAGTTCATGTATGCGGGCATCTGTGGAGACATGCATGTATACGCATGTTTACTTAAGGAAAGGTGCGTATGCATCGAAAAACATGCCATATTTGGGTTGTACAATAGAGCAGACTTTGCCATATTTGTCTGTAGCTGTATTTCTCTTAATGGGCCATTATCCTTATTATAAAAGTCATGATTTTGTCATAGTAAAATCATCTCAGTACTGGTTTTCCCTCCGTGATTTTTTCTAGGGATGTCTATCCAAAAATATTGATGTTTATATGTGCATGATTATGATTCCAATATTCCTTTCGCTATCTTTATTTGAGTTGAATATTCCAGCAGTGTATTTTTGTTTTGTGAGCTACTAATTTGATTTGCAGTAAAAAAATCACTAGATAAAAAAATACCTAAATATCAAAAAAAAAAATTCAACACATTAAAAATTTATAAAATTTGAAATAGAAATTTAAAATAGAAATGTTATTTTCATTCTTGACATCATTTCATTATAATTTTCCCCACATTAATTTATTAAAATTAATATGCTATTGCAAATAAATGTTCCACTCTTTAAATTAAAAAATGACATAACACACATGGAAAAAGGATCACTAAAGAAAATTGTATTTATAATATTCATATAATAATTAAAATAAATTTCCATGCAACTTGAATTTTTTACTCATGTTAACTCATATCCTTGACGTCTTACTCTTCCTTTTAAATTTTTGGCCAATCCAGAACTTTGGTTGATTTTTTGAGCATTTACGTTGGTTTAAAATGGGACAAAACCCTTGGGGTAAGGTTTTGAAATACATGGAATTTTGATTCATATAAAACTGAGACTACCCTGAATATCTGACCAAATTTAGGCCATTTTTTTACTTGAAAAGCGGGTTTGTTTACTTCCAAGTTAACCTACTCCCTTTACTAATATAGAAATGTGATACAATTCACTATACTAGTATAAACATGTGGCACAATTCACTAAGAGAAATCAAAATCAAGAATGACTTGACATGTATTTGATTAAATCATATGTTGATGTTTCAATTTATCCTCACAATTTCCAAGTGGTTTGGGATGTATGGATATTCCACCGAAGTACGATTACTTTAATTGTTCACATACATTATTGGATGCACGTATTTGATGTTTCAATTATATCCAATGGAGTGGAACTAATGCCCTTTGTATGAGCAAATCAATGCACTACAACTTTTTGTGATTTTAAATATTAGTCATTTATTTTACGGAAATTATACGAATTTAAGATTGTTGACTTACTCACTTGAGAGGTACACAGTAGTAAATTTTAAATAATAATAATAATAATAAATTAGTCATTTATTTTAAAAAAATTCTATGAATTTGAAACTCTTGTTCATGGTCATATTTTACATATTAAAACTGACAAATTAGTCATTTATTCTATAAAAATTCTAGGAATTTAACATTGTTGACTTGACTCACTTCACAAGTCATAGTAAATTCTACATATCAATATTGAAACTCTTGTTCATGGTCATATTTTACATATTAAAACTGACAAATTAGTCATTTATTCTATAAAAATTCTAGGAATTTAACATTGTTGACTTGACTTACTTCACAAGTCATAGTAAATTCTACATATTAATAATGAGAATTATTGACGGGACTTCATAGTATATTTTAAAATTCTAGGAATTTAAGATTGTTGACTTTGACTCATTTGACAAGTCCAAAGTAAATTCTAGATATTGATAATGATAAATTAGTCATTTATTTTAAGGAAATTCTATGAATTTAAGACTATTGACTTGACTTGACTAGCTTGACAAGTTCATAGTATATTCTAGATAGTAATAGTATATTCTAGGTATTAATAATGACAAATTATTCATTTATTCTATGGAAATTCTATGAATTTAAGATTGTTAATTTAACTCACTTGACAAGTTCATGGTAAATTCTATATATTAACAAGTGTTGCATGGCAACCTAGTCCCTACCCCACAGATTTGGAAATGAGAATAAAACTTTCTAGGCATTCTGAATGGTCCTGAGAGAAACAAACAAATGCAACTTGGTACCAATGCAATTGGAGCAACAAAGTTCTCAAACAATCTAAAATTACTTAATGAAGTTGTGAATGTTGGAAAGAGTTTGAAGTCTGAGTTGTTCAACCATAAGAAACCCCAAACATGGTTTGGTACGATATCTGAAAAAAAATAATATTGCAATTGAAGCTACTACAAACAACCTAACAACAACTACAAGAGCAGGATGCTCAATTTATGCACAAGAAATAAAAAACGGGCATACTTTTGGACCCACACCAACTAATAGACAAGAACTTGAGACGAAAAAGGAAAAGCTTGTTGCCGTGTTCGATGATCTAACGTGATTATTTCGTGAAAAGTGCTATGTAGGCCATATAGATTATGCATCAAGTGTGATTGTAAGATTAATTACCAAGCTCTAAACTGAGCCTAATTTTTACTTAAGGAGAAATCTATAAAAATGAAAATTAAACAACAAACACAAAGTTAGACATGTAGAATGAAGGGGAGTATTCATTTGAGCAAAATTAGAATGGACATACATGTAAGAGAGATGATCAATGTACATATATGCTCTTGTAGTGTCACTAGTACTTGTCAATGTAATGGTAATTATATCAATGTGGGAAATCAAGTTGTGAATTATTTGAGCTTAAAAGGAGTTATATGACTATAATAATCAAACCCAAACAGACTTAGATCCTGTCTAGAAGAGATTCCCCAAAGAAACTTTACTCTAAAAAAAAAAACTATGTTTTTAAATGCTCTATTTTCAAATAAAATGCTACAGCGAGTTACAGAGACAAATCTCTCTTTACATCAGAAAAAACTTCATAAAATCACAACAGAGTGCCTTTATTACATAAAAGCTACAACAAATCAAATGAGCAAGTCTTTGTCACATAAAAGATACAACAAATCAAATGAGCAAGTCTCTGTCACATAAAAGCTACAACAAATAAAGTGAGCTAATCTCTGTCACATAAAAAACTATAGAAAATAAAGGAGCACCTCTCTCTTTAAAAAAATGCTACACCAAAATGATCACTGCATTCTTTTTTACAAAAAACTGAGTCTTTAAATAATTCCCAGTAGCTCTGTTGAGGAGTTACGAAGCAAAAAACGTGGCAGATTTGTTTTTACATCTGGAGCACAACAACCTGGCCAGATGTCCTCGTAATGCCTAAAAACTAGGCATCAACAGTTATTTCAATCTCCCCCTTGATGTCAAGTTTTATTATACCCAACAAGAGTCTAAGATTTTCTAATTTATCCTTTGGAAGGGCCTTAGTAAAAATGTCTGTGAGCTAGTCTTCAGATCAACAAAATTCGAAAGAGATAAATTGTTGTTGTACAAGATCTCGAATGAAATGATGTTGAATATCAATGTGTTTTCTCCTGTTGTGAAATACATGATTCTTTGTCATGGATATTGTGCTTTGATTGTCATAATATACTTTGATTGGCTTATTGAATTTCATTCCCAGGTCTTCAAATAGTCTTTTCATCCAGATGGCTTGTGTACTTGTTGATGACGCTGCAATATACTTTGCTTCAGTTGTAGATAAAGCAACGGTGGGTTGTTTTTTGTTGCTCCAAGAAACAAGATTTCCTCCAAAGATAAAAGCATATCGAGAAGTGCTCTTTCGATCATCCAAGCAACCTTCCCAATCTGCATCTGTGTATTCTACAACATTGGAATCATTAGTAGCATTATAAAACAATCCAAAATATTTTGTACCACTTACATATCTGAGAATTCTTTTGGTTGCCTACCAATGAGACTCATGAGGTTGATGCATGAACCTAGCAACCAAACTCACTACAAACATGATGTCTGTTCTAGTGGTTGTTAGATACATAAGACTCCCAATCAAAGATCTATAAAGAGTGACATTACAAAGTGGAGTTTCATCTTCGTTCATCAATTTACTCCCAACAACTAAGGGAGTATTCATAGGTTTACAACCTTGCATGTTAAACCTCTTCAACAAGTCATCAACATATTTGGTTTGACCAATGGATATACCTGTAGTTGTTTGTTTGATTTTCATACCCACAAAATATTGCATTTCTCCTAAATCAGACATCTCAAATTCAGATTTCATTGCCTCTTTGAACTCCTTCACAAGTGAGGGACAGGTGCTCATAAAAATTAGGTCATATACATATAATCAAACAATGATGAAATCTGATCCCACAACCCTTTTGTACATGGTACTTTCAGAAGGACATTTATCAAAGCCATGATCATGAAGATAGTTATCAATTCTAGAGTACCAAGCTCTAGGGGCTAGTTTAAGACCATAAAGAGCCTTTTTAAGCCTATAAACCTTATCTTCTTTACCTTTAACAATGAAACCTTGAGGTTGTTCAACATGAACTTCTTCTTCCTCATAGTCAATATATTCTTGTTGCACATATCCTTTTGCAACTAAACGTGCCTTATACTTTGAAATACTTCCATCCATATTAAATTTTAGCTTGTAAATCTACTTTACACCAATAGTGGATTTCCCATGAGGAAGATCAACAATCTCCCATGTATCATTTTTTTCGATCTGTGACATCTCATATTCCATGGCTTGCACCCATGGTTCATCAGTGGAAGCTTATTTAAAATTAAAAGGTTCAACATGGGCAGAAGAAAAAAGAGGAAAATTGTCACCAGCATACCTAGATGTCTCATATATCTCTTTCAAACTTCTTGTTTTTCTAGGAGGACTAGATGGAGGTGTTGTTTGAGTATCAACTTGAGATTTGGTTGAAGGATAAGATGAAGATGAATTTGATGGAGAACTCCTTGAAGGTGAGCTCACATTTCTTACAACAGAGGGCTGCAAAGATTGTTCATTGTTATCAAAAATCAAATTTTCAATATGTGGAGTAAGCTCTTTAGCTTCTCCTTCATTATTTTGATAAGCTCCCCCTTCATCAAAGATCACATCTCTACTAACATAAATTTTATTAGTAAGTGGATCAAAACACCTATAAGCCTTGTTTTCTTCTGAATATCCAATGAAAATACATTTCACTAATTTTCCATCTAATTTTTTTCTTTGTTGTGCAGGAATGTGAACAAAGCATGCATACCCAAAAATTTTTAGATGAGAAATAGTTGGTTTTCTACAAAACCAAGATTCATAAGGAGTAGAATTTTTTACCATCTTTGTAAGACTTATGTTGAGGATATATGCACCTGTATGTATTGCATCTGCCCAATACATGTTTGACAAACTCTTTTCTTTTAACATACATCTAGTCATCTCTACAATTGTTCTGTTTTTTCTCTCCACTACTCCATTTTGTTGAGGAGTATATGTAGTAGTTAACTCCTTCTTGATGCCATGTAAATTGCAAAATTCTTTGAATTCATCAGAGGTGAATTCTCCACCTCGATAGATTCTCAAGACTTTCAAATAGTATCCTGATTGGTTCTCAAAAAGTGCTTTAAATTTTTGAAAGAAACTAAAAGATTGAGACTTCTCACTTAAGAAATAGACCCAAGACATCCTTGAAAAATCATCTACAAAGAGAAGAAAATACACATTCTTTCCAAGAGATAAGATTTGCATGGGGCCACAAATATCTACATGTACTAAGGCCAAAGGTTCACTTGCTCTAAAATGATGTTGGGGAAAGTTGTCTCTATGTTGCTTCCCTACTGCACAACCTTCACATATCTTATTATCTGGTTCTATGAATGAAGAAAAACCTTTTACCAAATTCTTCTTTTGCGTGAAAGAAAGAGATCCAAAATTAAGGTGCCCAAACCTTTTGTGCCATAGCCAAGACTCATCAACCGAGGCCTTCAATCAAGCTCCTTTTGGTTCCATACTTAACAAAAACATCATATTATCTGTCATAGGAACTTTGGCAACAAGGTCTTTGTTGTTAAAAATATTACAAAACTTTCCTTCAAAAACAGTCTTGTAGTTTTTAGAATTTAGCTACCCTATGCTAATCAAGTTATGCTTTAAACTTGGAATAAACAAAGTATCATGTATATACATAATACTTCCATTTTTTACTTTTATGGCAAGGGTACCTTATCATTGCCAAAGTTTACTTTTCCTTTCACACTCTCATCCAACTTCACAAACAGGTTTTTGTTTCCTGTCATATGATTTGAACAACCACTATTTAAATACCATACGAAATCATCTTTGGCATCAAAACTGTTGCATGTGAGAAACAAAGTTTGAGAGTTCTCAACTTCATCTTTACTAAAATTTTCTTGAGAGGTGTCTTTTTTCTTCTTAAAACAATATCTGTCAAGGTGGCCATCTTTATTACAATAAATGCAATGAAAGTTACCTCTCCAAAGGCTGTTGCTTTTTCCTCTACCACGACCTCCTCTTCCTTAGGCTCTTCCACGACCTCTACCTCCTCTATTTGATGATGAAGAAAAAGTAGAAGTATCATTCATGGTAGTAGAATATTGTTTCCTCTTGTCATCAACCTTGAACTTGCTTTGGAAATAATGATCTAGAGGTTCCTCATTCTTTTGCAACATGTCTTCATGTACTTGAAGTCTTCCAAACAGATCAGCAAGAGTTAGTTGTGATAAATCTCTTGACTCCTCTATAGCAATAGTGACTGGATCAAACTGGATCAAATTTTTTAGGAAGACTTCTCAATTTTTTTTCAACAATCCTCCTATCTTCAAGAGATTCACCATGAGCATGAATAACATTCACAATATTTTGAACTCTAGTAATAAAAGATTCAACTCTTTTGTTTTCTTTCATAGAAAGAGATTCAAAATCTCTTCTCAACATTTGGAGCTTGAAAACTTTTACCTTTACAGATCTCTTGTATGCCTTCTCCAAGGTTTCCCAAGCATCATGGGACTTACTACATTCTGTAATCTTAGGAAAAACTGTGATGTCAACTCCAATTTGAAGGATGAACAAAGCTTTGGCATCCTTTTTTATGTTTTCCTTCAACTCTGCCTTTTGATCAACAAAGAGAGCATTGTAGGCAGCATGATCAGCTAGCTCTGGGTATCCTATAGAAACAAGAACCCATAAATCTTGTGAGATGAGCAAAGTTCTTATCTTCACACACCAGTGCTCATAGTTTTCCCCACCAAAAAGAGTAATCTGGTACTGTACAACATTAGAATTCTGGGCCATTTCTACTTAAAAAAAACCAGTTGTAATCAACCAATGCTCTGATACCAAATGAAAGATCTGAGCTTAAAAGGAGTTATATGACTATAATAATCAAACCCAAACGAACTCAGATCAGATCTTGTCTAGAAGAAATTCCCCAAAGAAACTTTACTCTGAAAAAAAAAAACCTCTGTTTTTAAATGCTCTGTTTTCAAATAAAATGCTACAGCAAGTTATAGAGACAACTCTATCTTTACATCAGAAAAAAAATCATAAAATCACAACAGAGTGTCTCTATTACATAAAAGCTACAACAAATCAAATGAGCAAGTCTTTGTCACATAAAAGCTATAGCAAATCAAATGAGCAAGTCTCTGTCACATAAAAGCTACAACAAATAAAGTGAGCTAATCTCTGTCACATAAAAAACTACAGAAAATAAAAGAGCACCTCTCTCTTTAAAAAAATGCTACACCAAAATGATCACCACATTCTTTTTTTACAAAAAACCAAGTCTTTAAATAATGCCCAACAACTCTGTTGAGGAGTTACTCAACAAAAAACTTGGCAAATTTGTTTTTACATCTGGAGCGCAACAACCTATGTCCTCGTAATGCCTAAAAACTAGGCATCAACAGTTATTTCAAGTTGGAAATACATAATTTGATTTTGACATAAATAAGAAACCAACCTTTACAATCAACAACAATAATCATGTTGAGGATAAATAACTTGATTTTGACATAAACAAAAAACGAATCATCTTCTATACAATGATTAAAATCCTCCAAAAGTTTCTACAATGACACCTCAAAAAAATATTCAATACTATCACAATATTTAAAAAAATAATAAAATTCAATTTGTAAAATTTAACTATAAAAAATGTAATGTGTAAATTTTTTTTATCAACTAAAAACTAACTAATAGATAGTCAATGCACATACTCATTGTTATAGTCATACTTAAGTCGAGACTAATAATGACAAATAAGTAATTTATTCTATAGAAATTCTATGAATTTAAGATATTGACTTGACTCATTTGACAAATCCATCGAAGAAAAAAATATCGGGTTGACATGATTGTCCCACATTATTGGACGTTTCAAACTTTTATCCTAAAATTATTCATCCTCCGTAGCTTAGGAATTAGAAAAACATTAGAGCAGTGTATCCAAAATTTTATAATATTTGGTAAGCGTTTTTCCTTGTCAAATTCAAAGATTTTTTTTTCTTATGCTTTTTATGCTTTAAAATAAATAAGTCCGGGAAAAAAAGTTTACAAGATTTCGGCGTTTAAAGCGAGACTTATTATTCTCTCTCAATAGAAAAGCTCTATGAATTCACTCGTGAGTGTTTATTTTTTAAAAATGTTTGAGCGCATATATATTATATGTGAGCCTGACTCAGCTCATATATATTATATTATATGTTCACATATAATATATGTAAGACTGATCCACATACATATAATATAATATATGTGAGCCATTGCTCTTAAATTTATTTAAATTTAATCTAATAATATCCATTAAAACTAATTAAAAATACTTAAGATTTATTAAAATTTATTATTTTGTAAAATAGTTAAGTTGTAGAACATGATTTAGCAATTAGAAGAATCAATAGATGTTAAAGTTGAATATAGTTATATATTTTGAAAATTTTAGCCATGAAATAAATAAAATTTGTAAAAAGCTAAACTATAATAGTATATTGCTCAAATTATACAGTCACACTTCACTGGAAGCTATTTACAATATATGTTCGTTAGATTTCACTATTTATAGTATATCTCACAATCTTTCCAATGTTTAAATTTGTCATGTGAAGATTTTAATTTATACTTTTAATATTGTCTATAGTTATTAATATCTAGAAAACTCGAACATCGTATATAATTTATCAATTACAAATATCAATAAATCTTTACTAAATATAATTATGTATATACAATAATTAGAATGTTTAAATTTCCATATAAAGATTTCAATTTACACTTGTAATTTGTCATATGCACTAGGAGTACATTATTACAAGATTCATTTATTTTATTTTCACTTTAAACTACATATAACTATTATAAAATATTTTTTTACAAAATATTTTTTTAAAGACGAATATAAAAGACTTTGCTCTTAATTTCACTTGTTTATATATATATATATATATATATATATATAAAATTGACTTTGAAAACAAATATATATGGGCGGGCATGACTTGCTTGACCTGTCTACATTATTAAACAAGATTTCGTTTAACATGCCAACTCATCTTCCTACTTGAGGGAGGTTGGAACTGTCATCACCCCACTCCATGTTTTTGGGTCCACTGGATTCCACCTGTGAACAAAGGCGGGCGGATTGGAAATCTTCATGTTCAATACCGACCATCTCTGAAACATGTTCAATACCGACCATCTCTGAAATCTTTGAGTCAATCCAGAACTTTGATCGATTTTTTAAGCATCTGAGTTGGTTTAAAATGGGGCATAAATCCTTGAAGTAAGGTTTTGAAATGCATGGAACTTTGATCCATATAAAACTGAAACTACCCTGAACATCTGACGAGATTTAAGCCCATTTTTTATCTAAAAATCAAGTTAACCTACTCCCTTTACTTATATAGACATGTGGTACAATTCACTCTACTAATATAATCCCTTTACTTATATAAACATGTGGTACAATTCACTATACTAGTATAAACATGTGGCACAATTCACTAAGAGAAATCAAAATCAAGAATGACTTGGCATGTATTTGATTAAATCATATGTTGACGGTTCAACTTATCCTCACAATTTCCAAGTGGTTTGGGATGTATGGATATTCCACCCAAGTACGATTACTTTAATTGTTCACATACATTATTGGATGCACGTATTTGATGTATCAATTATATCGGAGTGGAACTAATGCCCTTTGTATGAGCAAATCAATGCACTGCAACTTTTTGTGATTTTAAATATTAGTAGTAAATTTTAAATATTAATAATAATAAATTAACTACAATTTTTTGTGATTTTAATTATTAGTCATTTATTTTATGGAAATTTTACGAATTTAAGATTGTTGACTTACTCACTTGAGAGGTCCTAAATATTAATAATAATAAATTAGTCATTTATTTTAAGAAAAATCTATAAATTTGAAACTCGGTCATATTTTACATATTAAAACTGACACATTAATCATTTATTCTATAAAAATTTTAAAAATTTAACATTGTTGACTTGACTCACTTAACAAGTTATAGTAAATTCTACATATCATTATTGACTCGACTTCATACTATAATTTAAATTTTAAGAATTTAACATTGATGACTTGACTCACTTAACAAGTCATAGTAAATTCTACATATCATTATTGACTGGACTTCATACTATAATTTAAATTTTAATAATGATAAATTAGTCATTTGTTCTATCGAAATTCTAGGAATTTAAGATTGTTGACTTTGACTCATTTTACAAGTCCAAAGTAAATTCTAGATATTGATAATGATAAATTAGTAATTTATTTTAAGGAAATTCTAAATTCTAGATATTGATAATGATAAATTAGTAATTTATTTTAAGGAAATTCTATGAATTTAAGACTATTAACTTGACTAGTTTGATAAGTTCATAGTATATTCTAGATAGTAATAGTATATTCTAGATATTAATAATAACAAATTATTCATTTATTCTATGGAAATTCTATGAATTTAAGATTGTTAATTTAACTCACTTGACAAGTCCATGATAAATTCTATATATTAACAAGTGTTGCATGGCAACCTAGTCCCTACCCTATAGATTTGGAAATGAGTATAAAACTTTCTAGGCACTCTGAATGGTCCTGAGAGCAACAAACAAATGCAACTTGGTACCAATGCAATTGGAGCAACAAAGTTCTCAAACAATCTAAAATTACTTAATGAAGTTGTGAATGTTGGAAAGAGTTTTAAGTCTAAGTTGTTCAACCATAAGAAACCCCAAACATGGTTTGGTATGATATCTGACAAAAAATAATATTGCAACTGAAGCTACTACAAACAACCTAACAACAACTACAAGAGTTGGACGCTCAATTTTTGCACAAGAAATAAAAAACAGGCATACTTTTGGACCCACACCAACTAATAGACAAGAACTTGAGACGAAAAAGGAAAAACTTGTTGCCATGTTCGATGATCTAACATGATTATTTCGTGAAAAGTGCTATGTAGGCCATATAGATTATGCATCGGGTGTGATTGCAAGATTAATTAACAAGCTCTAAACGGAGACTAATTTTTACTTAAGGAGAAATCTATAAAAATGAAAATTAAACAACGAACACAAAGATAGACATGTAGAATGAAGGGGAGTATTGATTTGAGCAAAATTAGTATGGACATACATGTAAGAGAGATGATCAATGTACATATATGCTCCTGTAGTGTCACTAGTACTTGTCAATGTAATGGTAATTATATCGATGCGGGAAATCAAGTTGTGAAATATCTGAGCTTAAAAGGAGTTATATGACTATAATAATCAAACCCAAACAGACTTAGATCCTGTCTAGAAGAAATTCCCCAAAGAAAATTTACTCTGAAAAAAAAAAATTGTTTTTAAATGCTCTATTTTCAAATAAAATGCTACAGCAAGTTACAGAGACAACTCTCTCTTTACATCAGAAAAAACTTCATAAAATCACATCAGAGTGCCTTTATTACATAAAATCTACAACAAATCAAATGAGCAAGTCTATGTCACATAAAAGATACAACAAATCAAATGAGCAAGTCTCTGTCACATAAAAGCTACAACAAATAAAGTGAGCTAATCTCTGTCACATAAAAAACTACAGAAAATAAAGGAGCACCTCTCTCTTTAAAAAAATGCTACACCAAAATGATCACCGCATTCTTTTTTACAAAAAACTAAGTCTTTAAATAATGCCCAATAGCTCCGTTGAAGAGTTACGAAGAAAAAAACGTGGCATATTTGTTCTTACATCTGGAGTGCAACAACCTAGCCAGATGTCCTCGTAATGCCTAAAAACTAGGCATCAACAATTATTTCAATCTCCCCCTTGATGTCAATTTTTTTTATACCCAACAAGAGTCTAAGATTTTCTAATTTATCCTTTGGAAGGGCCTTAGTAAAAATGTCTGCGAGATGGTCTTCAGATTTACAAAATTCGAAAGAGATAAATTGTTGTTGTACAAGATCTCGAATGAAATGATGTTGAATATCAATGTGTTTTCTCCTGTTGTGAAATACAGGATTCTTTGTCATGGATATTGTGCTTTGATTGTCATAATATACTTTGATTGGCTTATTGACTTTCATTCCCAAGTCTTCAAATATTCTTTCCATCCATATGGCTTGTGTACTTGTTGATGACACTGCAATATACTCTGCTTCAGTTGTAGATAAAGCAACAGTGGGTTTTTTTTGATGCTCCAAGAAACAAGATTTCCTCCAAAGATAAAAGCATATACAAAAGTGCTCTTTCGATCATCCAAGCAACCTGCCCAATCTACATCTATGTATGCTACAACATTGGAATCATTAGTAGCATTATAAAACAATCCAAAAGATTTTGTACCACTTACATATCTGAGAATTCTTTTGGCTTCTCGCCAATGAGACTCATGAGGTTGATGCATGAACCTAGCAACTAGACTCACTGCAAACATGATGTCTGGTCTAGTGGTTGTTAGATACATAAGACTCCCAATCAAAGATCTATAAAGAGTGGCATTACAAAGTGGAGTTTCATCTTCCTTCATCGATTTACTCCCAACAACTAAGGGAGTACTCACAGGTTTACAACCTTGCATGTTAAACCTCTTCATCAAGTCATCAACATATTTGGTTTGACCAATGGATATACCTATAGTTGTTTGTTTGATTTTCATACCCAAAAAATATTGCATTTCTCCTAGATCAGACATCTCAAATTCAGATTTCATTGCCTCTTTGAACTCCTTCACAAGTGAGGGAGATGTGCTCATAAAAATTAGGTCATCTACATATAAGCAAACAATGATGAAATCTGATCCCACAACCCTTTTGTACATGGTACTTTCAAAAGAACATTTATCAAAGCCATGATCATGAAGATAGTTATCAATTCTAGAGTACCAAGCTCTAGGGGCTAGTTTAAGACCATAAAGAGCCTTTTTAAGCCTATAAACCTTATCTTATTTACCTTTACAAATGAAACCTTGAGGTTGTTCTACATAAACTTCTTCCTTCAAATATCCATTTAAGAAAGCAGATTTGACATCCATCTGATAAACTGTCAACTTTAACTGAGATGCAATGGAAAGAAAAGTTCTTACTGTTTCAATTCTTGCTACATGAGAAAACGTTTCCTCATAGTCAATTTCTTCTTGTTGCACATATACTTTTGCAACTAAACATGCCTTATACTTTGAAATACTTCCATCCATATTAAATTTTAGCTTGTAAATCCACTTTACACCAATAGTGGATTTCCCATGAGGAAGATCAACAAGCTCCCATGTATCATTTTTTTCAATCTGTGACATCTCATATTCCATGGCTTGCACCCATGGTTCATCAGTGGAAGCTTCTTTAAAATTAAAAGGTTCAACATGGGCAGAAGAAAAAAGAGGAAAATTGTCACCAACATACCCAGATGTCGCATATATCTCTTTCAAACTTCTTGTTTTTCTAGGAGGAATAGATGGAGGTGTTGTTTAAGTATCACCTTGAGATCTGGTTGAAGGAGAAGCTGAAGGTGAATTTGATGGAGAACTCCTTGAAGGTGAGCCCACATTTCTTACAGCAGAGGGCTGCAAAGATTGTTCATTGTTATCAAAAATCAAATTTTCAATGTGGAGTAAGTTCTTTATCTTCTCCTTCATTCTTGTGATAAGCTCCCCCTTCATCAAATATCACATCTCTACTAACATAAATTTTATTAGTAAGTGGATCAAAACATCTATAAGCCTTGCTTTCTTCTGAATATCCAATGAAAATACATTTCACTAATTTTCCATCTAATTTTTTTCTTTGTTGTGCAGGAAGGTGAACACAGCATGCATACCCAAAAAATTTTAGATGAGAAATAGTTGGTTTTCTACAAAACCAAGATTCATAAGGAGTAGAATTTTTTACCATCTTTGTAAGACTTATGTTGAGGATATATGCACCTGTATGGATTGCATCTGCCTAATACATGTTTGACAAACTCTTTTCTTTTAACATACATCTAGCCATCTCTACAATTGTTTTATTTTTTCTCTCCACTACTCTATTTTGTTGAGGAGTATAGGTAGTAGTTAACTCCTTCTTGATGCCATGTAAATTGCAAAATTCTTTGAATTCATCAAAGATGAATTCTCCACCTCGATCAATTCTCAAGACTTTCAAATAGTATCCTAATTGGTTCTCAACAAGTGCTTTAAATTTTTGAAAGAAACTAAAAGATTGAGACTTCTCACTTAAGAAATAGACCCAAGACATCCTTGAAAAATCATCCACAAAGAGAAGAAAATACACATTCTTTCCAAGAGATAAGGTTTGCACGGGGCCACAAATATCTGCATGTACTAAGGCCAAAGGTTCACTTGCTCTAAAATGATGTTGGGGAAAGTTGTCTCTATGTTGCTTCCCTACTGCACAACCTTCACATATCTTATTATCTGGTTCTATGAATGAAGAAAAACCTTTTACCAAATTCTTCTTTTGCATGAAAGAAAGAGATCCAAAATTAAGGTGCCCAAACCTTTTGTGCCATAGCCAAGACTCATCAACCGAGGCCTTCAAGCAAGCTGCTTTTGGTTCCATACTTAACAAAAACATCATATTATCTGTCATAGGAACTTTGGCAACAAGGTCTTTGTTGTTAAAAATATTACAAAACTTTCATTCAAAAACAGTCTTGTAGTTTTTAAAATTTAGCTGCCCTATGCTAATCAAGTTATGCTTTAAACTTGGAACAAACAAAGTATCATGTATATACATAATACTTCTATTTTTTACTTTTATGGCAAGGGTACCTTATCATTGCCAAAGTTTACTTTTCCCTTCACACTCTCATCCAACTTCACAAACAGGTTTTTGTTTCCTGTCATATGATTTGAACAACCACTATTTAAACACCATACAAAAGCATCTTTGGCATCAAAACTGTTGCATGTGAGAAACAAATTTTGAGAGTTCTCAACTTCATCTTTACTAAAATTTTCTTGAGAGGTGTCTTTTTTCTTCTTGAAACAATATTTTTCAAGGTGGCCATCTTTATTACAATAAATTCAATGAAAGTTACCTCTCCAAAGGTTGTTGCTTCTTCTTCTACCACAACCTCCTCTTCCTTGGGCTCTTCCACATCTGATGATGAAGAAAAAGTAGAAGTATCATTCATGGTAGTAGAATATTGTTTCCTCTTGTCATCAACCTTGAACTTGCTTTGGTAATATTGATCTAGAGGTTCCTCATTCTTTTTCAACATGTCTTCATGTACTTGAAGTCTTCCAAACAGATCAACAAGAGTTAGTTGTGATAAATCTCTTGACTCCTCTATAGCAATAGTGACTGGATCAAACTGGATCAAATTTTTTTAGGAAGATTTCTCAAAACTTTTTCAACAATCCTCCTATCTTCAAGAGATTCACCATGAGCATGAATAACATTCACAATAAATCCCCAAAGAAGCTTTACTCTGAAAAACATTAGAGCAATGTATCCAAAATTTTATAATATTTGGTAAGCGTTTTTCCTTGTCAAATTCCAAGATTGTTTTTTCTTATGCTTTAAAATAAATAAGTCTGGGAAAAAAAGTTTACAAGATTTCGGCCCTTAAAGCTAGACTTATTATTCTCTCCCAATAGAAAAGCTCTATGAATTCACTCGTGAGTGTTTATTTTTTAAAAATGTTTGAACGCACATATATTATATGTGAACCTGGCTTAGTTCACATATATTATATTATATGTTCATATGTAAGACTGACCCACATACATATAATATAATATATGTGAGCCATTGCTTCGAGTTTCATTAAATTTATTTAAATTTAATCTAATAATATCCATTAAAATTAGTTAAAAATACTTAAGATTCATTAAAATTTATTATTTTATAAAATAGTATAAATTTAATCTAATAATATCTATTAAAATTAATTAAAAATATTTAAGATTCATTAATATTTATTATTTTATAAAATAGACAAGTTTTACAATAACTTTAACATCCAACATGATTTAGCAATTAGAAGAATTAATAGATGTTTAAGTTGAATATAGTTATATATTTCGAAAATTTTAACCATGAAATAAATAAAATTTGTAAAAAGCTAAATTATAATAGTATATTGTTAAAATTATACAGTCACCTTTTATTGGAAGCTATTTACAATATATATTCGGTAGATTTCATTATTTATAATATATCTCACAATCCTTCTAATGTTTAAATTTGTCATGTCCAGACTTTAATTTATATTTGTAATATTGTCAATAGTTATTAATATCTAGAAAACTCGAACATTTTATATAATTTATTAATTACAAATATCAATAAATCTTTGCTAAATATAATTATGTATATACAATAATTAGATAATTAGAGTGTTTAAATTTCCATATGAAAATTTCAATATACACTTGTAATTTGTGTCATATGCACTAGGAGTAAATTATTACAAGATTCAAATAACTATTACAAAATATTTTTTTAAAGACGAGTATAAAAGA
Source organism: Picea glauca (assembly GCA_000966675.3). Taxonomy (NCBI): domain Eukaryota; kingdom Viridiplantae; phylum Streptophyta; class Pinopsida; order Pinales; family Pinaceae; genus Picea; species Picea glauca. Next base: position 475,893 of record JZKD02S1693767.1, on the reverse strand, counting down.
CTTTGCTCTTAATTTCACTTGTTTATATATATATATATATAATGAATTGGCTTTGAAAACAAATATATAGGGCATGACTTGCTTGACCTGTCTACATTATTAAACAGATTTCGTTTAACATGCCAACTCATTTTCCTACTTGAGGGAGGTTGGAACTGTCATCACTCCACTCCATATTTTTGGGTCCACTGGATTCCACCCGTGAACAAAGGCGGGCAGATTGGAAATCTCCATGTTCAATACCGACCATCTCTGAAATTGGAAGAGTATCAATATTCTCATTCTCATGTATGATAGCCTCTTTTATCTCTGCGACTACTTCACTCACGCTGGGCCTGGATGATGGTCTATCCTCGACACATCTGAGCGCTAGTTTGACAATACCAGTGATTGATTTCATACCGTAGTTTCCACCCAAGCTCTTGTCTATTATTACCGCCATTTCGCCAGGACTTTCATCCACCACATACGGCGTCACCTATACATTGCATATATAAATACAGAAGATCAAATATATTATTGGTAGTCATAAACTACAAAATCATAAATTATGTT
>JZKD02S1693767.1:436831-456623 GCA_000966675.3 Picea glauca | reverse complement strand
ACATTTTTGAGATATATATGAAAACATGTTGATTTTCTAATATTTAATCATAAATTCTCTTTTAATACTAAAATGAATAAAGTGGAAAATAATAAGGTGAACCCCAAATGTATTTGTGAAAATGGTATAATTGAATAATGGAATATGGATAAATGAGAGGAATAGTGAAAGGAAAATAAGATGAAAATGTGACATTTTTGAGGCCCAACATTCCCCCCCAACTGAACTTGTTGCATTTCCTCATGCAACCTTGCATAAAAATAACTTTTTCTTCTCAATTTTGGCTTTGCATGATTATATTTATTAACAATAAAGAGGATGAAACCCCCCCCCTCCCAACTGATCGTGTTGCATGTTCTCATGGAACCTTGCATGGTTATTCTTTAGGAATTTTGGCTTCTTAATGAAATCATTCCATGATGTGAAATACATGAGTAACAACTGATGTTTCTGATGGTTGGTTCTTGTGTGACAACCATGAATATAACAAATGTTGGTTCTTGTGTTAACAACATTCATTTCGTTTACTTGTTTTCTCACTGCAATAGTATTTTAAGCACACATGCACTGGAAATAGTAAATCATCAATGTGCATAAGAAAGACTTTTATTCATATTTTTGAATCATGCCAATATGTATATCAATGCATATGAAGCTAAGTGCAACAGAGGATCATTGGAAAAGAAATGCTGGTGAATGGTAAATGAGATGAAAAATGGAGTGACGACAGTGGAAAAATGGAATGACGGTAGTGAATATGTAGTGAATATAGTCCCCCCCCACTGAACTGGTTGCATGTCATGCAACTTGGCATGGGTCATGAAAGTGAAAAAAAGAAAAATAGAAATGGTGCATGGTGAGGGAATTTTCCAAACTCATTCAATCTAGCATCTAAGAAATTGCATGATTAAAGGTTAGAAAAGAACATACCTCCACTTACCCAAAAATTAGATGAACGATGCAATAAGAATGTAGTTGTTGTTGTTGTACCATGAAATATGTCACTGCTGCATGATCATGAAAATGTGTCTGTTGTCGTAGCTTCAATTGTTGTAACGACTGTATCAGAGAATGTGAAGTGAAGGAATCTGAATTACAACTTGGTTATATGAATCAAGAGATGAAGTCTGAAAGTGGAACTATGATACTCTCATATGGCTGGAAAGATACTGCTGCAACTGTTGATGGAGCCATGAAAATTTTTATAGTCTTCACCTACTACAAAACCCGATGGTACAATTCTAGTTATGCAAATGAATGTGTCAATGTCGAGCATGAAGAGAAGTCATTGGATTACCGGCCATTGATGAATGTCGTTAACCAATGTGAGGAAAACTCACCATTGATTTCAATGAGTGCCAAGGTACCCAAGTACATCTTGCGAAGTGTGAATAGATGTGTTGATGTCGAGCCACTTGCAATATCTAACGATTAAGGAACATTGATGTGTTCCCATGATTTTCAGTGAGAGAACTTTCCATTAAGGCATGGAAGCCTCCAGGTACTCAAGATGAACTCTAGTCTATATCCCAGATAAGGTTATGAGGTGGATGGGGCAAGACCTGTTGAAAGGTGGGCCTTAAGGAATCCCACATCAGTCAACATGAGTTTGTACAAAACGATTGGTAGGACTATAGATGAAAAATCTCAGTAGCAAGTAGCGTGTATGGAAAGGCGATGTAATCATGGAAAGGGAGATGGATGGTTTTCTTAACAAGGAAAAATGATCTGAAAAGAAGGAAATGATGCATGGAAATTAGAAAGATAGGCATGTGTGAATTCATGAAGGATAAGGTAATGGAAGATGGGTTTCAACACAGGGATGATGAAGGTGATGCGAAGGAGAAATGCGAGGAAAGAACTCATGATGCAAAATGGTTGTAAGAATGGGTTGTGTTTAACAACAAACGTCATGATGTGTATGATGAGAATCAACTCCTTCAAGCTATCAACAAAGAATGTTTCTTGAAAAATGTTGTGATTCTTGAAAACCATGTTAGCATTAAAATCGATCATCTGCGAACCGAAAAAGGTTAGTACTAATCCTGCAAGAAAACTTTGTGAGACCATCGTAAAATGTACATAGAAGGACAAATGCGAGAAAATCAATTTCAAAAATAAAGTGCATTCATACATGTTGTCTATGTGTGCTGGACTCTTTGTAGCGTGAAGTGATTTAAGAAAAACAAATGAACACAAATCGTAAAACATGTTTTGATTATTGTTTTTAGGAATTTATTGAAATGTTCATTTGCAAATTTTTTTATAATGTTTTGATTTGGATTTTTATAATGTTTTTCTTTCTTTTCATGATTTTAGAATTTTTATGGTTTATGTTTTATTCGGATAATACATGCCGAAAGAAAAATGTAAAAAATATGTTAAAGAAAAACAACAAACAAGAGTATTGTCTTGGCTTCATCAAATTTTCCATGCACATAAGTAACCGTTGCTAATACCTGTCACTAAGGTTCTATTTTTTTTTTTTTAAATTGTTCCAGAGTATTATCCTCATTAAATTGCCACATTAGTTCCAAGTGTATTTCTTTCATGATCAGATCTATTCATTGTCAAATATAATTGAGAGCATACAATTCTGGAGCAACAAATAACAACCAGGAAGCAAACACAAACATTGATCCTCAATAGAGCAACATACTGTTTAAAAACACATTGATCATGGATGCCAAAAGCACAAATATGTCATGAAAATTTTATCGTCTTAAACCTCCAAATTGTTCCATTCTGCCACCAGAAGTTGACACATGTTTTCATGCATGATCTAAAATGATCAATAAATAATCAAAACTTGGTTTGTGTACTCGGTTTCCTTTTAGATATACAACATTGATATTGATTGCACAATGCCAGGGCTTGGAACCAAATCAAAATCTTCATGTTGATTAGTGCACATGCATCGCACAGGGAGCCGAATGGAATGATATTTATTAATTGACAGGATGGAAGACATTGTCTTTCAACATATTCTGGAAGTGAAGAATATGAGGATCATCAATAATTGCATGGTGCCTAGTCTCTTCTTGGGTTACCGATGATGACAGAGTCATAGAGAATATGTCTCAAAAGTTTTCATGGAAAAGCTTTAAACAATCGGCGACCTTTTGAATAACAAATCCACATTGATCCCACTCCATTGGACTCACCCTTTAAAGTTTTATCCAAGAATGCCACTTTTATCGACTTGCGACCTCTACAAAAGGGATATTATAGCTAAATGTCTTAGGAAGTCCCTTCAACGGATAAGGGCCTTTCCTTACGAATCCTAGGTTTTGTTTGTATGCATAAAGGGTTGTTGATATTCTCTGATTAGTCAAGAGCAGGAGAAAATGTTGGTCGGAAACCACTAGATATCTTGAAATGTTCCGTTGGATAGAAAAATCTATAATGTTGTATAAAGAAGGAATTGGTTGGAGAAATCAGAAAGATTAAATTACCACTTTATGGCCCCAGTGAGACATGCACAATTTCAAACTTATTTCCTTACTGTCTAGGTGTGTGCCCATAATTATTCAGATGGTAGATATCATTACACACAAGATTCATTCGATCAGATGCTAGGAGAGAATATTCATGTACCCCGCCTATATGCTATTCTATGGTCTCAACTTTCCTTGACGCTCAGTGGTATGGAGAAGAGCGACATGATCATAAGTAGGGTCAGTACATAAATTATAGGGAGCTGTACATAAATTAAGGTATAGGAAGTTTTACATAAATTAATTAAATTATAGGAAGCTGAAAAAAAACTGAATAAATTATAGGAAGTTGTACATAAATTGACAGGATCAAAAAGCGATCATAAAATATCTCACTTCTTTAGCCAAAAAATGAAGACGTGCTCCTCAACGTTTGTGAAAAATCATTGCGCACAAGTAAAAAAAAAAAAAAAAGGTGAAATGTGGCTTACCGGATTGATATTGATTATGTGTCAGGAAAATCCATGCTTCAATATAGTGTCGATCAAAATTCTCATCGAAATTAGGCTTCATCAAATACAATTTCTCTCTCAACTACAACGTTTATGTCCATCTCCACGCAAACACCTTGACTACACAAATAGAGAAGTTTCATTTGCTCTTTCATTGTGCAGACTTCGTCGTGCTACGCTAGGAAGAAGTTAAAGCAATTGGCCCTGGAAAAGAGAAAAAACACACGTCGAAGCCCATTTAGTGACATTCATGAGTCTAGTGAGTGTTGATTTGTGGATGTATGGATTCACCATATAGAGGGATTCATATAAATTGGCATGGCTCGATTTGCACTATCCTTCGACGACACAATATATCGACAGAGTCAGGTGATCTTTTGGGTAATCTGATGGTTTGTACATTGCATGGACTTTTATTTATGTAAGATTCATAGTTTGACCTCTTAAAACAACACCATCGCGAGAGTTCTTCAGCTTAATACATTTCATGAAATTGGATTCTTATAGGAAGCACTTGGCATGTGGAATTTCGTCTAAGCACTTAGTAGTCCTAAGTTATTGTCGTAGGTTCTGGACTAGTCTGATTAGTCGGTACAAGGCCTGCCTTTGGGAAGAGAGTGGAAGAGTATTATTCTAGAAGTAAGAGCATAATATTAACAACAATACAGATATTCATCAGATCTAAGGCTGGAAAATCTTTACTTGCTTGTGAATCTTCAATAGGTTGACATGCGATTGTGATTTATCTATTGCTAGATCATATCTAAAGAAGAGAAACTTTTTAATTCATTTTCAAAAGTAGCCATTGGTGTTGGCATGCCATGAATAAGGTCGTCGAGAATTGTTTTAAATCTCAACAAACACCCTTCCATTTTTTTGACAATAATCGGTCATGATAATTGCAGTCACAATTTTGATTTCAAACAATATTTAAGTAAAGGCAGCTAGAAATAATAACATTGTTAAGATCTTGGCTCATATTTCTCAGTCAACAACCACATAGTATCCTAATCCGTGATTTGAAGATTATATTGAACAAGAGAATCTTGGGAGTAAATTGTAAATCCTAGCTCAGAAAGAAATAAGAATTATCTATAACCCAACACATAAAATTTGCGCTCAGATTCTTATTCATCAAAAGATTAGAATTGACTTTGGTTATTTTCTTGATAATTGCAGGTTTTTCGAAGGATTTGTTTTCAAGGGTTGTAGGTGGATGGAGTGCGTCAATACAGTAAATTGCAGAAATGGTTTGGCCAAGGCATTTTTGTTTTTGTTTTGTTGTTGTTACAAAGTTAATTTCTAGGGAGCTATAGGATGAAGGACGAAGGAAAAGAGATGACATCGTTGCAACTTAAATCAAAGAGAAGATTGTAGGCATAACATTGTTTCAGCTACTATTTCAGCATGGAAAATCTTCAAAGCATTCATCCGCCTAAATTTTTCAAACTAGTTTTGTTTTATTCATCTAATGTTTTATTGTTTTTACCTGCAGGTCCATGCTGAATGTGCAATTTTTTTTTTCTAGTTTTATATTTGTTTCTAAGAAATTAAACTGAAAAATGTAAAACAAATTGTTTTTTTTTTAGCAAATGGAGACAAACTAATTAAAAATTGGTGATGAAAAATAGATTAGGCAATTGTTTCCATCGTCGACAATCAAAATTATTCCTGAAATTGTTATGAATCATCCCTGTTTTTTGATCCTCGTGATTGCTCAAAGCGCGAAAGAGAGCATACTAGAGAAAAAACATTGTTTTATGTATTAACCTACCTAGTCTATGCTAATTAGAATTAAAAATCGTTTACGTCAAATCATATTTCCAATGTAGCCATTCCTGCAATAGTAACAACAGTATATTCTCTGTCAATTTTTCTAATGAAAAGTTAAAATATGCAAAAATAAGTAAACCTAGTTGTTGTAACTATAAACTACCTAAATAAAAATAAGATCTAATTGCGTACTTACTTGGAACCATTGTTCGATAAGGCTTTCATAGGCGCGATTTCCCTAGCTCAAATCATGTTGTAACTCCTCTTCATCTTCCTCAATCTCCCATTCGAATAATTGTTCTCCATCAGATGCGTAGGAGTCTTTAGATGTTGAATCTTTGTTTGTTTCTGGAGGAGTAGTTGAACCTTTAATTGTTGTCAAGATCTCCTCTTTTAGGGAAGAGAATATCCTGACTTTTTCTAGGATCTAGGTGAGTAGTTCCAAGATGAAACTCATTGTTAAACCATGTTGAAAAAGGGATTCTTACAACACCAAAAACTGAAATATGAAAAGATTGAATGAAATTAAACTACACACTTGTATTAAAAGAAAAGCACTTATGCATAAAAGGGAGAGGAAAACCTAATTTTGGAGAAACCCCACTAAAGTGGATGTGTGGGATCTTTCCTGATGTCTTACAGTCTTCTCTCTGCCCTTAGTTTGTCCATAAAACCAATCAAGAAATATTAAAGCAATCTAATTCAAATGCTACCTATTACCGTTTACAACTCCCCAACAACACCGCCAAAATGTTGGAGCAATTATATGCATAGTATATTACCAAACATAAATTATCCACTGAGATTTGTAATCAATAGAGTTGTTACACTATATGTGTCAGAAGCATGTGGTTTATCTATGTCTGATGAGTATAGCCTAAATAAGTAAACAATCTAAAAACCAACACTCTGTTTTCACACTTCAAAGATAACACTCTCCACACATTTCAAAATTCAAAAAGAAAAACTCATAAACAAGCATATGATCTAAAGTTCATGCTCAGGTGATGGACCTGTTCATTGTTGGCTCATGAAAGGAAAATATGAACTTTGATTCTATCTCCTAGAGCAACTAAACTAACAACAATTAACACTTTGCACATTCCTGAAAGGGAAACCCAATCAAGCTTAAAAGAAATACCAATCAAAGTAAAACACTCCATTATAGGTGCATGTAGGGTGAGAGATGAAGGTCTTGATTGTGTATGTGTTAGCAAGGTGTAACCTAATCAATTCTGGAAAATAAAGCTAAGTGTAGTGGGATGCTCCATTATAGGCTCATGTATGGTGAAAGATGGAGATCCAACTGTTCCTGCACTGCCACACTTTGCAATAAATTCTAACAGTGAAATCAAAATAAAATAACATGAAATCAAAACAACAAGTACATGAAATAAAAATCTATACTAATAATTTACAATGAGCTTACCAAGTTGGATCGGTGGCCCTTGTCGATGCCAACATGGAATATTTTAGATCAACAGATTCTAAATTCTAAAAGACACACAATATCATTGAATTCAAACTTGCATTAATCTTCAACAAGTAGGTTTACAAAAAGAGTCTTTTCGTCAATCCCATTTTACAGCATAACAACCCCCCCTCATGAAGAGAGAACACTCTCTTCTATACATGAGAGATTTTAAAAGAAGATAAACATCTCATAATTACAGATCCACTATTCTCTCAACCAATTTCCCATTATTACAAAATATGATCCCTTTAAATCCTCACACATATCTCTCATAAATCATGGATAAGATATGTTATCCAAATCTCCATGATCTTCTCCTTGGAATAAGCTTGAATAATTATCTCCTTGAAATGGTGGAGGAGATATTCGAGAAGTCTTTTGAATTAATCCTTCACATATTTATACACATTACAAAGCTCAGACATTTTTGAGATATATATGAAAACATGTTGTTTTTCTAATATTTAATCATAAATTCTCTTTTAATACTAAAATGAATAAAGTGGAAAATAATAAGTTGAAACCCAAATGTATTTATGAAAATGGTATAATGGAATAATGGAATATGGATAAATGAGAGGAATAGTGAAAGGAAAATAAGATGAAAATGTGACATTTATGAGGCCCAACACTTTGTTTGGAAGATGTTTTTTGATGGAGCCTCTTCTAGGGAGAGTGTTGGTGCTGGGGTAGTCTTCATTTCCCCTGCCCATAAGACCATATCTCTGTCTTACAAGCTTGAATTTGAAGCAAAAATCAATGTGGCAGAATATGAGGCTCTTGTTTTGGGTTTGAGAGCTGTCAAAGACATGAAGATTGAGGAGCTAGTAGTATTTGGAGATGTTGAGTTGATTATTCATCAAGTCAGAAATGAAGTTTGGGATCTTGTTGATAGTTTCTTATTGGATTTTAATATCTCATTTGTTCCAAGAGAGGATAACATTGTGGCAGATTCCTTGGCTGTTTCAACAAGTAAGTTCAGGGTTCCTTTGCCTCCCAAACTCAAGTATGAGTTGGAAGTAAAGTATAGACCCTCTATACCTGACAATGTCAAACATTGGAAAGTTTTTGAGGATGATCTTGAGATAAAAATATTTCTTGAGATTGTGGATGAATTTTCTGCTTTACATATTGATCAATATTAGGATACTGAAGAAAGCCCACATGCTGCTGTTTTTTTGAATAAAATTGTTGACCATCATATTGTTCAATTTCCTAGTAACCATATTCCAAATGGACTAGTCCCTTTGGAGAGATTGTTGTAAAAAAATGATGTTGCTGTAAAGGTTAAAGGTTTGACTAAAGATGCTGATGTGACTGAATGCAATTTAGGAACAAAAGAAGATCCAAAATATGTCAAATTGTCCAACAATTTGTCAAAGGAGCAAAGGGCTGAGCATGTCAAGATTTCTAAGGAGTTTGCTGATGTGTTTCCCTGGAAATATGAAGATTTGAGAACATATGACACCAACATAATTTAACATAAGATCCCTTTGAAAGAGGAGGCAAAGAATTTTAGGTAGAAAATCAGACAGATATAGAGAAGACATCCTTCACTACTCCTTGGGGAACATTCATGTATGCTAAAATGCCCTTTGGATTGATGAATGCAGGAGCAACCTTCCAGCAAGCCATGGACATTGCCTTCATTGGGGAGAAAGAAAAATTTATATTTATCTATTTGGATGACATTATAGTGTTCTCAAAATATGATAAAGAGCATTGTCATCATTTGAAGAAGGTCTTCCTGAAGTGTAGAAGGTTTGGTCTCTCCCTCAATCCTAAGAAATATTTGTTTGCTATAAAGGAGGGTAAATTATTGGGGCATATTGTGTCAACAGAAGGGGTAAGAATTGATCCAAGCAGAGTATAGGCCATCTAGGCCTTATCTTTCCCTAGATCTAAGAAAGAGGCTCAATCTTTCTTGGGTAAAATCAATTTTCTGAGCATGTTCATTTCTAATTTTTCTGAATTGGTTAAGCACATTACCACCATGCTTAGAAAGGGGAATGAGATGAAATGGACTGCTGATTCTAGAAATTATTTTGGACAAATCAAGAGGGCTTTGACTGAAACACCTATGCTCATCAGCCTTGACTATTCTAAGGAATTTTTGATATTTGATTTTTCCTCATCTGATACATTGGCTGCTGTTTTTCTACAAAAAAATGCATAGGGGTTAGAGGAGCCTATTTCCTTTTTCAGTAAAGCATTGATGGATGCAGAAACGAGATGTGATATCATGGAGAAGCTGGCATATGCTTTGTTCAAAGCCCTAAAAGATTTTAGAATATATGCTATTCATTCAAATATTGTTTCATATGTCCCCTCAAACTTAGTAAAAGAGATATTGATCCAACCTGACATATATGGGAAGAGAAGCAAATGGATTGCTAAAATTCTGGAATTTGACCTTGAAATGAAGCCCACTAAATCGGTAAATGATCAAGGTTTAGCCAGGTCGCTGGATGAATCAAACCATAAGGCTTTAGGGGTTAATTTCATGAACATAAACTCAGAACATCAGCAAGTTGAGATTGCTGATAAAGACTCATGTCAGTCTCAACCTGACAAAATGCATCTAGTATAAAGACATCATATATTTTCTGCATAAGTTGAGGCCTCCTGATGGTCTCGACAAGAACAAGGTGAGAGATTTGAAACTCAAAGAAATCAAATATTATCTCATTGATCAGGTTTTTTACTGGAAGGATCCTCTGGGAGTTCTATTAAGATGTCTAAAGCCAGAGGAGGCCCAAAAATATATGACTAATTTTCATGACAACTTATGTGGGGGACATCATTTTTGGAGGACCACAACTTATAAGATCCTCAGAGATGGGTATTTCTAGCCCAATTGTTTTACTGATGTTTGTGCAAATATTAGAGCTTGTGTTAAATGGAAAACAATTTCTGGAAAGCAGCAGCTCAAATTGTTGCCTTTGAAACCTGTGGTGGTTTCTGGACCTTTTTAGCAGTGGGGTCTTGACTTCATTGAAGAAATCCATCCAACCTCAAGTGGTCAGCACAAGTGGATTTTGATTGCCACTAATTATTTTACCAAATTTATAGATTCCTACAAGGAATTCCTCCCATAAGGTAATCATTAGATTCCTTGAAGATATCATGTCCATATTTGGTTTTCCAAGCATGATTGTTACTGACAATGTTACCTCCTTCAAAGTTGAACCATTAACCAATTTCTGTAAGCAGTATGGGATTAAATTAATCCATTCTACTCCCTACTGCCCCCAAGGAAATGGTTTGGCAGAGTCCTCTAACAAGAGCCTCATAAAGACCATCAAGAAATTGTTAGAAGACAACAAGAAAGCATGGGACTCAAAGATGAAATTTGCATTATGGGTTGACAGAGTCACCATAAAGAGGTCACTCGGTGTTTCCCCTTTTCAACTTGTATATGGGTTCGAGGCTATTTTTCCTACTCAGTTTTCCTTTCCCGTGGAAAAATTCCTCCAAGACTACCAAGGAGAACCTGATGATATGGTCAGGAGGATACAACAGTTGGTAGAAGTACATCAAGCTAGGGAGAAGTTGCTTGATAAATATCAGGATCACCAATAGAAAATGAAACGAGCCTTTGACAAGAGGGAAAGCAAGGAATATTTTCATCTAGGAGATATGGTGCTTAAGTGGAACACCCCCAAGCAAGACAAAGGCAAACATGGTAAATTTGAAGCCTTGTGGGTTGGTCCTTTCAAGATTTATGAAGTATTTTCAAATAACACCTATAAGTTGCAGAGCTTGGAGGATTCTGAAATTTTTTCTGGCCCTATCAATGGGCACTTTATGAAGATATATTTTGTTTAAGCCATGATTGTCTTTCCACCATTGTAATTACCACTTTTTTTTTTTCGGTAGTAATAAGTGACTCCATGACCCAAAGGCTAAGGCACTGAAACTGTTGTTCTTGGCATCTCACATGGAGCATTCCATCCACTGTGGAGACAATGTTATCACATGAAATTTATCATAGTCACAAGTAGCCGCCATAAATGCAAGTGAGTGGGCAGGTGTAGTCTGCAGCTGTCGAGATCCCTTGTGCAGATCTGATGTAGCACTATATCCAAGTGCAGTTGGAAGGAGACCAAGGTTGGAAGGTGGATAAAAGTTTTGGTAGTGGCGCTGAATTAACCGATGTGCCCAGATCTTAGGCCTCATTGAGATCAACGACCCCAAATCATTTCGAGGCCACAACATGTTCGGGCGATAAAATGCCTTGAGCGGGCTGAAATACTAACCATGGTTTTGCGGGGATGCTACATGGCAGAGGAGGGTGTGTTTCAAGTCCGAAAGTGGTGTTGGCCTAAACCTATTTCAACGGCCTTGACATCGCATGCGCATATGATTCCTTATCCAATAGTGATAGGTAGTTGCCCGATAGTTGTCCAATCGCGCTCCAATCTCGAGAGGAGTTCAACTAATAAGAAAAGTCTGAATTTCATGGCTTGAATCCATCTACTTATTCAATGCCCAATCCATGAGTAGCATGTGGTCACCCTCTAATCGTCCAACCACGCTCTGATCCTGATAAGGTTTCAGTTAATGAGCAAGGACTGGTAGCTGAAACCTCAACTTAGTGGATAAATGGAAAGCTTGGAATCTACGGCCGAGGAGATAGGACTGTCAGCCCGAGGTACAATGATGGGCGGTTTTTCTTGTAGGCCCATACTGAACCAGGTTTGCGTTTGACAGGAGGAAATATCCACAATATGACAGAAGGCTGCAAAAATGTAAAGATTTGAATGGGATTGCATAATCACACTCCTGGTAGTTGTGGAATGATCTGAGTATAAGTAGATTAGTTCAATGTTTTGTTAAGGTCGTCAACTGGTTGAGTAGAGCTCTCTATTTTGTAATATTTTGATAACAAAGTTGTTCTCTGGTTTTGTATGAGATCTGAGACTTTTTCCTTAATAGAAGTCAGTTTCTTTAATCATCTTGTTTAATCTATGTTGAAACATTTGTGTATGGAGGATCTAGATGAGGGTTGTAGTCATATTGTGATGTAGGTTTGATTACAGTATTGATGTGACCAGTTTCAGTGAATTTCTTTGTTATCTTGTTTTTTCTTATGTTGAAATGCTCATGCATGGAGGATCCAGATGAGTTGTTGTATTTGCATGGTAATGGAGGTTTTATTATTTTGTCGCTGTGATATATTTCAGTGCCTGAAACTTAAGTTCAAGAGTGCTCTTGCACCTGAGTTTTTCTTCACCAAGATGCTTGAAAGCTGGATGCCCATGGAAGACTTGTCCATCTTTCTCACTAAGTCTTCCCTCTGCTCACCTTTAACTCTAAACCACTGACTGAAGTTAATGAGGAACTCATTTCCCTATACAATGTCTTGTCCAGTTTCTGTGTTAAAACATTTTAGTTATGAGTTTTGTCCATTTGACCTCCACTCATAAACCTACCTCCACAAACATTTTGATGGGTACTGGGCTTATCCTCTTGTAGTCTGAGGGAGACTCTCAGTGATAACAGACTTTATAAATTTGACGAGTACCCGTAATGAGTTTTTATTACAATGCTTGGAAGCACCTCCTCATTTTTCTTAGGCTTTCAACAATTTGAGTTTTTTCCCATCATCTATCAAATTCATATTCATGTGCGAATTTTGTGACCTTGATTTTCTTTAGATGGCCTCAAGACAATATTTTCCTTATTCATTTTTTTAAGCACCTTTTGATCTAGATGGTGAAACAAATGGTATAATAAGCATTCTTTCCTATAGCATTTTATATATTCAATTGTTTATTAATTTTTAAAATTACAGAGATTTGATTGTTTTACATTCATGTAATTTTTGTTATAATGCAAAGATTGTTTGTAGGTATGTATTAGGATATTTAGATAAGAGTTAGTTAAGTTCATATTGGTTTAATGTGTTTTTAGACAAAGAATGTTTCTTTAGTTTACTTCTGTAACTAACTAATCCAATGGTTACGGTTATGTTTTAGGCATAAAGTGATCTGGTGATTTATCTTCTCCTCGATAATAATGACATTTGATCTAAAGATTAACTCTCGATCAACCCATGATATTTACTTATAGAGCATGAATGGTCATTTGTTGATAATCAATTGTTGAAATATGTTAATGTAATATATTTTCTTTTTGTATTAATAATTTGTCATCTTCTCCTTGACACTAACGACATTTGATCTATTTCTTAACACCTGATTGGTGTATCATCTTTATTTAAAGAACATGAAGTGTTGTTTGTTCATGATCAATTGTTGAAATATGTTCATCTAATTTATTTTCTTTTTGTATTAATATATTGTCTTAAGTGGTCACATTGGCTGGGGTTGTGGACTATTTCCCTCTTTGAGGGTCTTTACCATGTAAACATTGGTGTATTGATCTTTGATATGTGTGTGTGCGAGTGGTTGTGTAAGCCCATATGGATATACCTTATTTTTGAAACATGGTATCAAATATCTTATGAATATTTTCTCTAGTTATTGACCAAGAACCTAAATTTGTGTCATTGCATGCAACAAATGACTTTTGGATCATTTTTTTCTTAGCATTTATGATGCAGGAGCATCTGAAGGTAAAATATAGAATTTACCTTATGGGTTAATAGGAATTTACCAAGGGAGTTGGTTCCCTAATTTTATTTTGTAATATTTGTAAAAGATATCTCCTAAAGATATCTAGAAGATTTATTATTTTTATAGTTGTTAATTTGTTGTTGAGTTTTAGGATTTGATTCCTAGTTTAGAGGCTCCTAGGATCATTCAAACGAATTAGTTTGATGGAGTTATTTGATGACTCCATGATATATTTTGTAATTGTTATTTAGACAGGGTTGGATAGAGAGTGAGAAGGAGGTATGGATTAGAGAGATTTTTTGTGTGCAGGGTATGATAGAAGCTTTGGATACTAATGAAAAAAAACCCTAGTGTGATTCCATATTTCATGGTGTCGATTCTGTAATTTAAAAGTGTGTGTATGAGCTAGAGTTTGGTCTATCTATTTTATTATTTCTCTCCATCATGTGATATATATATATATATATATATATATATATATATATATATATACATTGTGTGAATCAATAGATTGTGGTTTAGTGTACAATAGTATCGATTCCAGATTATACATTTGAAGTTTGCAGGTTGAAATCAAGTCGAAATCCTCTTTTCAACAATGAAGGTTTTGTCAATACCCTTATTTCGGATCGAGGCTCCATATAAACCATTGGATTGTTGGATTTACACACAAGAATTGTTGGATTAAGAGTTCATTGGGAAAAAGGAAGGGACCATCACAAAACGTAGATCATTGATCAACTCTAGGATCAACGATCCAGGATTGATTTCCTGCCTAGAAGTATCAAAAGTTAACAAAGGTATTGTGCACAAAGTCGTATGGGAAATAAGGTTTGGAAAGGACTTATAATAAGTCTGTTTGAATTTTGATGATATGAGATGTCGTATAACATAGAGTAAAATTCTCTATTTAAGGGAAAACTTAGGTAATGTTTTGTGAATTTCTAGCACAACTAAAGCTTGGAACTGTGGGTAGAGTATTAAACTCTACTAGAAAGATTCTGGGCATCAATTGAAGGAGTCTAAAGGAATTTATTGCTTGGAATTACAATAGGGAATTAGAACTCTTCTATTGGTGTTGGAATTTGACATTTAAGGTCATCATTTTTGTATTAGAGAATAATTATATCTAAATAAAAATGCCACCCAAACAAGGAGGTCGAGATAGGAATGTGGTAACTAATGAGTTACACTATGAGATAAGGCACATCTAGGTAATGATGGAAGCCATGGAGACAACTCATAGGAGAGAACCTGGCATAGGAGATGTCAAGGAGAGTGCATATACAAGCTCTGAAGAGGAAGTAGCTGGAGCACTAGGAGGTGAAACAACAAAGGAATAGCTAGTAAGATTGGTCACAAAGGTTGGATCCAAACCAAAAATGGACGTGCCCATGTATGAAGGTAATATCAATGTTGATGAATTACTTGACTGGATAAATGCTATGGATAAGTATTTTGACTATGAAGATGTGGAAGAAGAGAAGAAGGTGAAGCATGCACTAACAAGGTTGAAGGGACATGCAACCTTATGGTGGGATGAATTGCAAGCAGACATAAGAAGGAAAGGAAAAGATAGGATCATAAATTGGGATAGAATAGTGGCCAAATTTAAAGGTAAGTTCATTCTTAAGGATTACCAACTAAATTTGTTTAGACAATTGCAAAACCTTAGACATGAAACTATGACAGTAAAAGAGTAGAAAAAGAAATTCTATAGGTTAAACATTAGAGTTGGTCACATTGAGGAAGATGTCGAGAAGGTTGCTAGATACATAAACGGTTTGAGATATGAAACTCAAGATGAATTATCCTTTTGTACTTGAGAACTGTTGAATATGCATACCAAGTAGCTTTGAAGGTAGAAGATAAGTTGGACAGAAAGAAGAGCCAGATAAATAGAGGAAAGTGTCCAACAAGAGGCAATGGAAAATCTAACAGAGGAAGATTTCATCTTTCAAAAGAAGAAGCAGGAGTTTCAAGTAGCTAGTCACCAAGAAGAGGAGACTCATTTTTTTTAAGAGGTCGAGGTAGAGGGAGAGAAATCAGATTTTATACATGGGGTAAGAAAGGACATATGTCATAGGACTCTCTAGAGAATAAATTAGCAAATCAGAGAAATGGAAATGTTGGAGAGGCCAGAGAAGAGAATGAAATGTAGTTGCAAAAGAAGAAACTCTAGAGGTAGGGGAATCATTGTTGTTGAAGAGAGTTATGGTTAAGGTATAAGAGGAGGCTCATGAACCAACTCAAAGGAAAAGCCTATTTAGGACTATGTGTAATTCAGGAGGTAAGTGTTGCAAAATTGTCATTGATAGTGGTAGCACAAACAATTTGGTTTCCATATAAATAGTAGAGAAGTTGGTATTAAAAAGGATTATACATCCCACTCCCTATAAAGTGTCTTGGTTGTAGAAAGGAAATCAACTTTTGGTGAATGAAAAATGTATATTGTAATTTCAGATTGGTAGATACAAGGATGAGGTGTTATGTGATATAATGCCTATGGATGTCCGCCACATTTTTTTGGGAAGGCCATGGAAGTATGACATAAAATCCATTCATGATGGTAGGAGGAACATTTATTATCTTGAAAAGGATGGGACCAAGCATGTTTTGTTTCCTTTTAAGGAGACATCCAAAGAGGAATTTGATCCAAGTGTATTGCTAATAAGTGGAAAGGAGTTGCTGCAAGAAGTTAAGAAGGAAGAAGAGGTACATTTCTCCTTGATTGGTAAGCCAAAGTTAATACTCACTAATACAAATCTAGATGATTTACCTATAGAAGTTAAAGTTATGCTTGATGAATTTGTTGTTACCAAATTTTTTACCTCTTGTGAGGAGTGTTAGCCATCATATTGATCTGATACGTAGGGTAAGTTTGCCTAATAATGTAGCCTACAAAATGACCCCACAAGAGAATGAAGAAATTAAGAAACAGGTGTAGGAGCTTCTGGATAAAGGATTGGTGAAAGAAAGTTTGATTTCATGTGTTGAACCAATAGTACTCATCCCAAATAAGGATGGAGGATGGAACATGTGTACTAATTCCAGATCAATCAACAAGATTACTATAAGGTACACATTTCCATTACCTCACATTTATGAATTGATATATTGTTTAAGTGGTGCTAAGTATTTCTCAAATATTGACCTAAAGAGTGGATATCATCAAATTATGATAAGAGAGGGGGGTGAACAAAAAATTGCTTTCAAAACTAATATTTGATTGTATGAATGATTGGTGATGCCTTTTGGGGTCACAAATGCTCCAAGTACATTTATGAGTTTGATGAATGAGGTTTTGAAAGAGTTTATTGGAATGTTTTTGATATTTTATTTAGATGATATTCTGATATATAGACAAACAAGAGAGGAGAATCTAAGACATCTCAAATTGGTTTTTAGTACTCTAGAAAATGAAAAGTTGTTGATAAATCTGAAGAAATGCAGCTTTATGAAGAAAGAGTTGATATACTTAGGATTTGTAGTATCTGAAGAAGGATTGAAGATGGATCAAGAAAAGGTCTGAGCAATATTCAGTTGGTCTTACCCAACAAATACATTTGAGGTAATAAGTTTCCATGGATTAGCAATATTTTATAGGAAGTTTATCATAAATTCCATTCAGTTATGTGCTACAATTGTCGATAGAATAAAAGAGAACAAAAAACCATTCAAATGGATAGCGGTAGCTGATTGAAACCTTCATATTTTGAAGAAAACGATCACTGAACAACCTATGTTAGCTATACCAAATTTTAATAAGTTATTTCAAGTTGAGACTAATGCTAATGGGATTGCAATAGGGGTTTTCCTGAGCTAGGAGAAAATACCAATTACATATTTTAGTGAGAATTTTAATGGGGCCAAGCATAAATCTTCATCTTATAATAAAGAATTTTATGCAATTGTGTAGGCACTGAAGGAATTGAGACATTACCTTATGCCTAAAGAGTTTTTTGTTTACACGGACATTCATTCATTACAATTTATAAGTAGTCAACCAAAATTCAATCAAAGACATGCTAAATGGGTTGAATTTATGAACACATTTACCTTTGTGATTAAACACACAAGTGGTAAAACAAATAAAGTAGTTGATTCATTAAGTAGAATTAATTTGATTTTAGAAGAATTTCAATTCAACACTTTAGGATATGATAGATTAACAAAAATGTGTAAGGAGGATGCAAGTTTCAAGGATGCATATGCAACTTGTGAAAACCCAATTTCCAACAATAGAAGTCAGTGGTTGGACTACATGCTACAGGAAGGACTGTTGTTCAAGAACAATAAATTGTGCATACCAAAGTGTTCAATGAGGGAGAATCTAATAAAAGAGAAGCACAATGGAGGATTGTTAGGACATTTTAGACAAGCTAAAAATTTCACTCAGGAAAACGCTTTTTATTTTTGTCTTAGAATGCAGAATGAAGTGAAGAGATTTGTGGAAAGGTGTATTATTTGTTAGAATTCTAAAGGGAGAATTCAGAATACAGGGTTGTATCAACCACTACCCATTACAAGAAGGCCATGAGACATAGTGAGTATGGATTTTGTATTCGGGTTGCCAAGGAAACATATAGGTAATGATTCTATCTATGTTGTGGTAGATATACATTTGAAAATGGATCATTTTATTGCTTGTACAAAAACCAGTGATGCTACAAATATTGCCAATTTTTTCTTTAGAGAGGTGGTCAGATTGCATGGTTTACCCAAAAGTACAGTTTCGGATAGAGATACTAGATTTGTGTGAAATGTTTGGAGAACCTTATGGAAGGATATTGGTACTAATATTAGTTTTATCTCATCCTATCATCCACAAACTGATGGGAAAAAATAAGTGGTAAGCATAAGTCTGGGAAATATTTTGAGAAGCTTTGTGAATGAGAATCCCAAACAGTGGGATCAGATCCTTGCTCAAGCTGAGTTTACATATAATGAATCACAAAATAGAATCACATGCATGATTCCATTCCAAATTTTGTATGGAATGCATCCAATGGGACTATATGAATTGAGTAATTTAGGAAAACAAGAGTTAAGGAGTGTCGATGGTGATAATTTTGTAGAGGGTATGCAGGAGTTACAGGAAAAGGTTAAGCAAAAGTTACAGGAAATAAACCACAACTATAAGAAGAGGTAAGACATGAGAAGAAGACCAAAGGATTTTGAGGTTGGTGAACTAGTCATGGCATACTTGAGGAAAGAGAGGTTTCCTATAGGGACCTATAACAAACAAAAACTTAAAAATATTGGGCCATGTAAGATTTTAGGGAAATTTTATTCTAATTCTTATGAAATAGAACTTCCAAGTGGTGTTGGAATTTCCCCAATATTTAATGTTTCAAATTTGCATCCCTTCAAGGAGACAAAAAGTGTTTCAATACATGAACCTGTAAGCGATGAAGATTAAACCATAGGATGGAAGGAACAACTTCCCAGAGTGATGCAAAGGGAATTTGGGGTAGTATTGGATATGAAGGTACTAAAGAAAACCATAGGAAAATGATATTTCTAGTATTTAGTCAAATGGAGAGGCCATCCAATAGAGGATGCTACTTGGATGACAACAACACAACTTCCAATTATGGTGCAGACCTTGAGGACCTGATGAACAAGTCTTTTCTTCCCTGGGAGTCTGAAATTTAACTCATGGGTCAATAGGCATTTACCAAGGGAGTTGGTTCCCTAATTTTATTTTGTAATATTTGTAAAATAGATCTCCTAAATATATCTAGAATATTTATTAGTTATATCACTGTTAATTTGCTAGTGAGTTTTAGGATTTGAATCCTAGTTTAGAGGTTGTTAGGATCATTCAAATGAATTATTTTTGATGGAGTTATTCGATGACTCCATGATATATTTTTTAATTTTTATTTAGATAGGGTTGGATAGAGAGTGAGGAGGAGGTGTGGATTGAGAGATTTTCTATGTGTAGGTTATGATAGAAGCTTTGGATACCAATGAAAAAAAACCCTAGTGTGATTCCATATTTCATGGTGT
>JZKD02S1693767.1:358029-386491 GCA_000966675.3 Picea glauca | reverse complement strand
CACATCTCAAGCCTTGAGGACAAGGCTGTTTTTAAGGGGGCAAACATGTTAAGGTCCTAACCCACACATAGGTAGATCAATGTATTTGGATGTAATAAAGGTCAATATTAATAAGACCTTTCAATAAAATAGAATAAGGCAGATGTAAGAAGGCCTAATAGAAGCTTCCGCTTCTAGAAGGATCTTCCTCTAGATGCTTCTCTTAATAGACATAGTTAGTATAAATAAGGGTCGAGGGTATGAAAAACCCTAGCTTGGATATTATTGTAACAGAGCGCTGCTCGACTGGAGGTTGCCCCCTTGAAGAGGCCTGTGAACATTGCTATCTGATTCAAAGTGCTATTTCAGTTGCTATTTCGTATATCATTTCTGTTTATTGTGAAGATTATGCTGGATATTTCACTGTTATTCTATCATTTCTAGCATTTCATTTCTGTTTTGCATATTTTATATATCGGGTATCTTGCAAGGAGTAAGCCTGATACCCATCAATATTTTATGTCACGGGTTGGTTTTATAAAAGATGACAAAATGGAAGTAAACTCAGAACCACATCATTTTAACTCAGAATCCTGGACCAAGAAAAGCATGGGAAGGTGAGGTATCGATCTAACTTCAGTGGGTAAGTGTAGTAAAGGGTGAGTAAGTGAACAAGCAATAAGAAAAGATCCAAGTGCAAGCTCATCTTGAACTAGGGTTTCAGACACCAGGATATGACTTGAGAAAGTCACAGCTATAACAACGAGGTGATCAAACCTTCATCACAACGCTATAATAACAACTTGACTGGATCCTCCATGCCTGAGCTACTTGGTATAGAAAGAAGAGAGATAACATGAAAAGCCTGTTAAAACTAGTTGTTATGCCACTGTGATCAAACCTCAATCACAACAACAAAACCAGTCTCGACTGGATCATTCATGCTCTGGTGTTCTAACACATGAGTTACAGAGAAATGAAAGAAGTTGTCTGTCATTAAACAAGAAGTCTCATGTACATGCACATAACCAGGGAAACTAGTGATTCATTAAAAATTTACAATAGGGAGCTTAGATCTACCATCGATCCTAACAAAAATTAAAAAAATGCCTACTTATACTCAAGGAAAAACAAGAGAAATAATTTTGAGTCATTGCATTGAAGGCGTTACGTCTGCATGTTTACTGGCAGTCTACGCATGCAGTATCTAGATATTCGTGCACCTCAGTCAGATGCAATCATGTTTTTGGTGACCCTACAAATGAATTGACAAGCTTCCAATCCTTTTCTAGACTTTCCATTTATGGTCGAGATAATGTCTAACCACCACCATCTATTTCAATAACTTCTTCCTTGGGATCAGGGAAGGCCACAGTCAACTCTGTGCCTGTAGGACGTGGTGACCTTCTCATACTACCATATGGATCTTCTTAGGGGATTCACAGTAATATGTGGGGGCCAATCATGAAGATTGGAGTATTTGATGTGAGGTAGTGGATGGGTGATAGCCAGGTAGAGGCGATTTGACAAATGTAGGTGGTGGAAAACATGGATTCTGAAGTGTGAGAGCCAGGTGGAGGAATCAAAAAGGCTGGGAAGAAGCTATGGGGCGATTATGCGGAGGAAAAGGAGATATGGTGGTGGGATGTGATTGGTCGGGAAAAACACATCACTGAGACGGGGACGACGTGGAAAGGAGAGGGATAGGTGTATCACAACAAGACAAGGGGGAGAGCGAATGATGTGAAGGGCAGAAGGAAAAGGTGGAGTGGATGATAGATGGTAGGAGGTGGTGAGGGCGGTTATTGGTTTTAAAAGGGGGAGTCTCGACTCAAGGAGAAGGCACCATGTTATTGGGGGGCCCACATTGAGAAACCACCCATATCGAACCCCCCCCCATGTTAAAGGAAGAACAATGCGGGGGGGTCCGAAATTTATCCCTGGTCGTAGATCTGGGCGCGGATGTTATGGCCGCCCATATCTGTGAACTATAAAACTATCATATCGGACCCCCCCCCCCCTAGTTAAAGGCAGAAGAAGTGGGGCCAGTCCGTAATTAAATCTGCATCGTAGATCTAAGCACGCATTTTCTGGCCACCCAGATCTGCACATTGCATGACAAAAAGCGCTCATGTTCCCACAAACTTAGGATAAGTGTGTTTTTGACCCACTCTTTGCCATTTTTTCTCCCTGGTGCCTTTCTCAAAGGAAAAACACCCCTCATACATGATTATGTGATAACATTAGGCTCCATGGGGGATGGCTTGCTCCCTGTGATATGCTATGAACTCATCTGCAGTTCCAGTGCCTTGTTGTTGGGCTATGGTGTCATTTATTAAAACCGAAAAAAAAAATAGAAGAACAATATTTACAAACATAGAGGAGCCACGTATGGCTCAAAACAAAAACTTCTTCAAAAAACACCCGTTCAAAAGGCCATTGAAAACTTCCTCACCCTCCAAATCCTGCAACCTGTAGGTATTGTTTAAAAATACTTTAGATATTTTGAAGGTCATGATCCATAGGGCTTCAAACTTTCTTTGCTTGCCCTTGTCCTGTTTGGGAGCGTCCCATTTTAGTACCAGCCCATCTAGCTGGAAATCCTCTTTTTTGACCTTTCTGTCAAAAGCCTGCTTGATCCTTTGTTGATGTTGAAGTGTTATGTCCATCACCTGCTCTCTGACCTGCTGGACCTCTACCATTTGATGAATTATTCTAACCATATTGGCTAGCTCCCCTTCATAATCCTGAAAGAATTTGGCTACAAGTAGACCCAACTGAGTGGGAAATACAACTTCTGTCCCATAAACAAGTTGAAAAGGGGAGGTGCCTAGGTACCTCTTGGCTATCACTCAATAAACCCATAGAGAGAATTTAAGTTTTGGATCCCAGACCTTCTTATTATATTCCAACAATCTTTTAATGATCTTGATCAGACTCTTGTTAGAAGACTCTTCCAGTCCATTGCCTTGGGGATAATAAGGAGTGGAGTGAATAAGTGAAATCCCAAACTGGTCACATAACTTGATCAAAGGCTCAGACTTGAAGGAAGCAACATTATTAGTAATGGTCATGTCTGGGAAACCAAACCTTTCTACAATATCCTCCAGGAAGTTGATGATTACCTTGTGTGAAGCACTCCTGGTGGGGATAACTTCTATCCATTTGATGAAATAATCTGTTGCAGTTAGGATCCACCTGTGTTGACCACTTGAAGTAGGATGAATCTCCCCAATGAAGTCCAATCCCCATTGCTGAAAGCATGTGGCTGCTACTATAGGTTTTAGGGGCAGGGATTTGAGCTACTGCTTTCCTGAAAACTTTTGACATTTGATACAGGCTTTGATTTTCCTACAAACATCAGTGAATAAAGTGGGCCAGTAGTACCCAACCCTGAGAATTTTGTAGGTTGTGGTCTTCCAAAAATGTTGTCCCCCACATAGGCTATCATGAAACTAAAACATAACCCTTTGGGCCTCCTGTGGGTTTAAACATCTCATAAGCACTCCCAGAGGGTCCCTCCAATGCAAGACCTGGTCAATAAGGAAATATCTGACTGCTTTGAGCTTTAAAGATCTTATGTTACTCTTCCCTATTCGATCAGGAGGCTTTAATTCTTCCAAAAAATATATAATGCCTGCATACCAAGTGCATTCTGCTAATGGTAAACTGCCCTGAGGACTGCCATCGGACAACTCAACCTACTGAACTTCTGAGCAAAGGTTGATGAAGTTAACCCCCAACAATTTACAATTGGATTTAGCTATCAGCTTGGCCAAACCTTGCCCTTTAACTAACTTGGTGGGTTTTATTTACAGATCAAACTCAAGGATCTTGGAAATCCATTTACTCCTTCTACCATCTATGTTAGGCTGTATAAGAATGTACTTCACAGAGGCTGAAGGAACATATGAAATTACGTTTGAGTGCAAGACATAGACTCTAAAAGATTTGAGTGCTTTCACCAGGGCATAGGCTTAATTTTCCATAATGTCATACATGATCTCGACATCCCTCAATGCTCTACTAAAAAAGGATATAGGCTGCTCCATCCTTGCATCATTATTTTGTAGTAGGACAACATCCACTGTATCAATGGAGGTGAAAGAAAAGATGAGGAAGTTTGTAATAATCATGACTGATAATCACAGGTGCTTCAGTCAATGCCTTTTTTATTTGGTCAAAGGTTTCCTTGGGTTCAGTAGTCCACTTTACTTCATTCCCCTTTCTGAGCATGGATGTAACACACTTCACCAACTCAGCAAAATTTGAAACAAACCTTCTTAGAAAGTTAATCTTTCCCAAGAAAGACTGGATTTCTTTCCTAGACCTTGAGAGTGACAAGGCCTGAATTTCCTCCACTCTGTTGGGATCAATCCTCACTCCCTCAACATATACTATATGCCCCAACAACTTTCCCTCTTTCATGGAAAACAAATATTTTGAAGGATTTAAGGAAAGACCAAACCTTTTGCACTTCAGGAAGACCTTCCTCAGGTGACAACAATGTTCTTTATCAGATATGGAAAAGGCTATTATGTCATACAGATAGATCACCACAAATTGGTCCCTCTCCCCAATGAAAGCTATGTCCATGGATCACTGAAAAGTTTCCCCTGCATTCATAAATCCAAAGGGCATTTTGGCATACATGAATGTGCCCCAAGGAGTGGTGAAAGATGTCTTTTCTCTGTCCTCAGGCAGGATTGATATCTAATTATAGCCAGAAAATCCATCAATCATGGATATCCTAGATGCACATGTTACCCTCTGCAATATGTGTTCCATCTTAGGTAGGGGGTAATTTTCCTTCTTTTAGCTTCTGTTTAGATTTCTGAAATCAACACAAAGTCTGATCTCTCCACTTTTCTTCCTTACTAGGACCAAATTGGCCACCCATTCAAAATATCTCAAAGGGATGATGATTTGAGCATCTAACAACTTCTTCACTTCTCTTTCCATGACAGGTAGCAACATGGGATTAATTTGTCTTAGCTTCTGCCTGAATGGCTTGGCCTCCTCTTTCAGTGGGATCTTGTGTTCAATGAAAGTTGTGTCATAAGTCTTGAGGTATTCATATGTCCAGGTGAACACATAAGCAAACTCCCTCAATAATCTAGTATATCCAACCCTCTGTTCTCTTGTCAAGCTGCTTGACAATTTGAAAAGCTTTGGTTCCTTCTCTGTGCCAATGTTACACTCAGTTGTATCAGTGCTATCTTTTGGGATTTGGACATTTATTGCTACATCATTGCTGTCAAAAAATCTTTCCAAAGGTACCAATCCTTTTGGAATATGATTAATGCAATTGAATAATGTGATGAACAAAAAATTTGTTGAGAAAAGTATCGGCCTGAGAGTCTTATTCAAAGGCAGTGTCTTGATCAATGTGTAGTGCTGAAAACTATTCAACAGTTTCCAGGAATCTCTTGATCTCAAGATCATCTTCAAACACCTTCCAATGCTTGACATTGTCAGGTATGGAGGGCCTTGTTGATGGGTGAAAATGATTGTCCATCAAATGGAAGAACGAGTTCGGTCCGGGGTTGTCTAAATAACCCAAGCCATTTGGTGTAACTTGTTCTGACGGGTTTAATGGCTCCGTTAGCCAATCTAAGAGTCCTAAAGAAACAAATAAAAAGAAATTAAATAACTAACTAATTACTAATTACTATATATATACGTATGACGTAACTATTGTAGATGTATTTTAATAATAGATTTACTTATCTTATTTATGTACATGATATACACACTGCAAGTTTTAATCTAAAATTACAAAACTCAATGTGAAAAATGATTGCTTTGAAGAAGTAGATAAAGAAAGCACATAAAAATATTTTTGGTTTTTCCTTTATAAATCTTAAACTAATAAAAAGAAAATACTATGAAACAGAAAAGTGTGGATAGTCGAAAGCCAAAACACACATTCAAATTTCAGTGATAAACAAATAACAAAAAAATGTAAATGAACTAACCTGTTAGTGAATTAGTGATGTCTATCCAATCATCTTCATGATTTGATAACATCCAAGTACCATGTCCAAGAGGGAAACCTACAAAGAACCTTAAGACTATTCTAAATAAATTCAAAACAAAGTGTTGGCAGCTTGGGTGTTAGTGACCGAAGCGGATACACCAACATAAATCTGTGATTTAATGATTATACATAATTACTGTAAGATAAATCTAAAAATAATCTGTACATTTCGTTTTTTAGTCAAAATTGAAAGATAAACCCTGTCGTTTTAACTGAAAACATAATCACAACATTTATATTTTGAGGAACAAATTGCAGATGGTATTTATAATATAATATCTTGCAGATCACAGATCATTTAATCTAAATATATTAGATCTATACATGTATCATGACATAACAAAACATAAATGATAACATTAAAAACAAAAGGAAAAATCCAAAATGTGTAAAATGCTATTTCATTAAGTTCTGAAGTCGCCCATCCATCTCTTGCTCCCAACAAATATGTCTTCATTACAAAAATATGAAGTATTTAAAGAGTTCAAGCAAACTAAGCATCCTATATTCTAAGATAGAATCAAATCCCAGGATGATTTACTAATTACAAAAATAGAGGGTAATAAAACCACTCAATATCAAACTGTATCTCTTAAAATTATAAAAGGTTTGCTTCTTTTTACAAAATGAGCCAAAGAAATGGATAATCACCCCAGAAATGCTCCATCTCATTAGATCACAACAAGATGTATGATATCCTGAAAGGAAAAATGAAATAGAGAAATTTAGATATTAATTTAACCAATATTTTCCAAAATTTTGAATGAGAACAGACTAGCTACAGAATCCGTTGATTCTGTAGCTAGTCTTATTTTAAACAACAGAAATCTAATTGAATCTATATTAATAGAAAAAATAAAACAAAAAAACAACTAAGATAAAAATAAATCTTTACCTTTCAACTGAATGCCAAATTCGAATCATAAGACTTCAGAGTTAATCACAGCTTTGACACACTCAACATTTTTTATTATTATGTTTCTAGTTCTTTTCAAGCATTTCCATTTCCTTTGCACACTGAACTTGAGTCTATGGTTTTCATTTGTTAATGATTTAATCTGATATGTGAGGGTCTTGACATTCACTTGAAGGGAGGGGAAATCTATGTAATACTTGTCTATCCAAAATAAACACACCTCACACCGTGGATCTGAAATAGTTGATTGAGGAGACATATTATTGTACGTGAAAATGCTTCCATTGTCCACTGTGGGCTTTTGGCTGAGTTTGATCCCCGGGAAATATTTGTTATGTTTTAGGCATGGTGGCAAATTACCTACAAAATCATAAGCCTGACTGGTATTCAATTTATGGTAAGTTGGGTCTTCCTCCTCCAAGAACTTTTAGATCTCATAATTGAGCTCTCATGGACCTCGATCACTTTGATCCAGCTCACATGAGATTTTGTTTTATTCCACAAACTCCTTGAGATTAATATCCCATCTCTTTTGTTAACAAACCCTAAGTCCGGATTCTTCCTGGATAGTTTGTGTGAGTGTTCATTGTCATTCTTTTCCACAGTATTAGGGTACACATCCTTCTCATGCTTAGGATATTCAATGATCCTAGGATCAACATCCTGCTGCTCAAACATAGGCTCATCGAGCACGATCCTATCACAGGGTTCTTTGGATAATAAATTCGGTCTGTCACTGGAAGGGATAGGGGGTTTTTCAAGCATAGGCTTATCAATCATAGGAAGCTCTGCAGGGTTGGATGTTACAAAGACATTGCGAGATAGGAAAGTATCCCAATCGTCGCCCCGCAACTTCAAGTGATGGACTAACAACATCCTAATCAACCCATGGTGGAATAAACTGGAATTCAAAATCTACCTTTTATACCTCTTAGCCATTTTATATAAACTTCTCAATAAGTAAAATGGCATGTTCAACTAGAAACCAATGAAATTCATTAACAATCTTATGTGGTAAAAAAAACGATGCCGATGAGACCCTCACATGTAATGAACTGTCTTAAGATTGCCAATAAACCATGCCACCTAGTCTTTAACAGAGATATGGGCATACCTTTATCACAACACTGGATTTTCTGAGAGGTAAAGAAGAAACTTCAGGGCACCTCCTCCAATTTTGAATTCTTAAACAATTTTTTCCCGTTAAGTGGAAGACATGTTGCCTGGATCAAAAATTCCTGGGTGATTTCGATTTGAACATCACCTACTTTGGCTTGACAGTCATCAAAAGAGAGGGCGAACTCCTGGGATGTTTGCAAGTTGTAACCTTGAAATTTATTGAAAAACTCAAGTTAGCCTTGACTCTTAAGGTCTTCACTTGTGTCGTCATATAGAAGCAGGGTTTGTGAGCCATTTGGTTCGACACAGACAATGGGGGCCATATGTATTTAGACCAACAGTCACGAAGGCATACATAGATCACTATAAGCATGAAGGGTTTTGAAAACAGAAGAGACCAGGGCATGACTAAAGGAACAAAACCCACTATTACCCTCATGAGATTAAATGAAGGAATGAGGGGGTTCATATGAAAATCAAGTGTTTTGCTAATAAATTTCCAAGAGTACAGAATGAAGCCCAAGACTTAACTTGAAATGATGGATCTATCGATTTCATATTTCCACCTCCAACAGAGTACAGAGTACGACCGGATGCATTGAAATTTCATCATTGTGCGAAGGGTGGAGTTGATTTTCTAAGGTTAGGAGAGGAGATGTTTTGCAAACCAAAGGATAATGACAAGAAAAGGTCTACAATGAATCATAATGAAATGTAAACATAGTCTAGTTGCAATCAAATCTTGGTGTATTAACAAAAACTCAAGGTATATCTCATAATCGAATGAACAAAAAAGTTTTAATGATATATGGTAGACTTCAAAGCAATCAATACTCATCAAAAGACTTGTACGAAAATCAACCTTTCTTGAGACATAAACCTTAGATACATTTCACATCACGATCGTAATGCTTCATTCATGCTTTCAGTCATGAATGAAGCGTGAAAACGAAATGAAAAAGAACAATTGACACAATCATCTTATAGATGACAATTTACCTTCAAACAAAAATACTTGCGACAAAGCGTAGGTAGCCACAAGGATTTTTCTTAGTTGATTTTAAAAGGTAAAATGAAAATGTGTGGAGCTTCCAACAGGCATGTATTTCACTTCTGTATCATATCTGAGCTTAGGTGGCAGAGGAATTTTGAAATTGCTAGTTGAAGTTGCCATAGAATCAGCCATAGAGTTTTCTCCTCTTGGAATGAATGATATATTGAAGGCCAGGAAAAAACTATCAATGAGGTCCTAGGCTTCATTTTTGTAGCTCCTAAGATGAGGGTGTTTGGCCTAATAAACATTTTTGATCTACTGGATAGTCAACTCAACATCTCCAAACACAGTGATCTTTTTAATCCCCATGTCCTTTGCAGCCCTTAAGCCCAAAATGAGAGCTTCATACTCTGCCACATTATTGGTAGGTTCAAACTCTAATTTGTATGAAAGTGGAATAGTTTCCTGATCAAGGGAAACCAAAACTATCCCAACACCAACACCATATTTAAAAGAAGCCTTGTCAAAGAAAAAATTCCATACCGAAGTAATTGAGGGAGAGACTTCATGGGGTAGAATTGATTGCTCTCTGATTTGAAGAGGAGCCTCTGGGGTGTTGGGGAGATGCAACACGCTAGATCCCAACTCAGTATCAAGGGTGAATATGGGATGATTTGTGGGGTATTATTCATCAGTGAAAATATAGGCCAGCTGAGCTTCTATGTACAGTCTTCTGTTCTCCCCTCCAAAGACTGGAATGGTGGCATATGTGAGGTCCATCTGTAACGTTCCTCCAAGCTTATTTATCCATGATCTTGACAATAGTATGACAAACTTGGGAGGGACATCAGCTACTACAATGTCCATGACCACACTTTTCATGGGAAGATGAAATAAGGACACCACTAGGTCTTTAATGAATCCAATACATTGCACCCTCCTTGAGTCGAAAGATTACAAGTCATGATAGGCCTTTGTGGCTTCCAACCTGAGCTCTTCCATGACTGTTTTGGGCATGAGGTTATGGGAAGCCCCTGAATCCATCAGACAATTATGCAACACCTTATCATGTATGTTCAGGGATGTGTAGAAAGGAGGGGATGAATCCTCTCTATCTTCCACCATAGGGCCTAAGATGACTATTGGCTTCTCATCTTGAAGGTTCACTGAGTCTGTGGAGAGCTGAGGTGACTTAAGTTGAAACAGCTTAGAGAGGGTCCTTTTGAAATCTTCATGTTTAAGTGACTCTGAAAGGGGGACAAGGATTTTGATTTTCTGAATTTCATGCTCAAATCTAAAGGAGGAAGTAGGCTTAGGGATTTCTCTCACCTATGGGACAAGTTCTTTGGTTATTTTCTTTTCCTTGGCAGTGTTTGTTGTAGGCTTAGTAGTATTTTCTGTTATGAGAGGTTGATCAAGGATATCATTCTTCCCTTCTTTCTTCTTTTATTTGAGATTGTATCCTCTAGGACTGTTGTCTTTGGCTTTCTCTCCCCTACTCATCTCATTTATTTGATTGTTCATGAGGGATTCTTCATATGCGGATTGAGTTAAATGAGGAAATGGGGAGGGGTATCCAAGGCAATGGATCTCAAGATCTAGCTCTTCTTCTTCCTCTTCATCAAAAATAAGGTTATTTTGTAGGGGAGCTTGGATTCTCTGATCCTCTTTATCTCCGTTCTTTGGTTCCCTCAGCATAATTTGAGGAACATTGTTGTTTGACCTTTTGAAGTTGCCTCTATTGTCAACATTTTGAGGATTTTTGTATGTCTGATTCCCCTCCATTTTTATCTTATCCATCTCTGCAATCAAATACATAATCATGTTAGTCAATTCATCTACTTGAGGGTGAGCTATAGGAGGACCAGAGGTTGAGGCCTTAGATCTCCCTCTTCCCTTGTCTTTGTTAGATTTTCCTCTGAGATTATTAACTTCCAACACATTGGATTTCACTTCCAGGGTTGTATCTTGCATGTTAGCCAAGGAAGTATCTATTATTTCTTTGAGAAAGAGGCAGAAATCAGGATCAAAGGCACTAACATAATTGATTTTGGCAAAGGCTTCTGATGGCTTTATTTCAGCAGGGATCTTGTTATACATCTTATTGAATCTTTTGAAGAAGTCAGAAATAAACTCTCCTTCCTTCCTCTTCAAGGATCCAAACTTTGTCATGTAATACATGAAATCTTTTTTATCTCCCCAATGTCTCAAGAATGAATTGTCCAGAGCTTCAATCCCAACAATGGATCCAGGGGTCAGTCCCCTAAACCATTTCCTAACCTCACCATCTAGGCTCTGGACAAAGACTCTCATCCAGACATCTTGATTTTCAATGTTTAGGTTGTCTGCATAGCTGTAGAAGGTATCAAGATGCTCTTCAATAGTTATGTCTTCCTCTCTAGTGAACTTAGGAATATACTTCAAATAATCTTCACCAGGGAGAGGATTCGTGGGATGGGGTACGACTAGAGGGGAATATCTTGCAGCCACTATGGAATCCATTATGTTTACAGGGGGATGAGCACCTTCCATAGAGATATTAGGTGGAGGAGAAATTGGAGGAGAGGGATTTCGAACAGGGGAAGTGATAACTAAGATTGCAGGGGGAAAAGGGAACAACAAAGGATTTGAAAAGAAGGCTACTGGGCTAGAGGGAACAAAGGTTGGTGTTGGCATAGCAGTAGAAATAATAATAGGAAAAGGAATGGTAAAGCTTGGGGTAGGAAAATCTTCAGAAGTTCTGGGTCCAAACTAGGCTGCAACATCAAGCGAGATAGGAGTGACAAATATCTCTCCATCAAATCCTAGAACAGGAGGGGAAAACTCAACAGGAACACTCCCAAAATTTAAAGTTCGAGAAACTCCAGCAGAAGGTATGATAAGAAAATGAGAAGTAGATAATGGAGTTTTTATAGAAGGAGATGGAAAATTATCAGAAATAGTTGGTTCAGTAGCTGAAACTCCTACTCTGAGAGACTTTCCTTTTATAATAATCTTCTCTAGATGTTCTTCAGGTGTTGTCAAGGGAAGCAAAGGAGTAGACCTCATGTGCCTGCCTCCGGAAGCCAGAACTGAAATAGTAGGTTCACACCAACAGAGTCATCAGAATGGAGTCGCCAGGTGCACAGTAGAAATCTTGTAGGGCTCTGATGCCTGATGCACCTTCAGAATCAGAGGCTCAATGTCATTCAATCCCAGGGAAAAATATTCAACTTTTTCCCTAGCAACGGTCCCAGAAATGTTAGCACTAGAGGTCACTCCTAGATTGTAGTAGGAGTAAGCCTGATACCCATCATTATTTTATGTCATGGGTTGGTTTTATAAAAGATGATCGAATGGAAGAAAACTCAGACCCACGTTGTTTTAACTCAGAATCCTGGACCAAGAAAAGCATGGGAAGGTGAGGTCTCGATCTAACTTCAATCAGTAAGTGTAGTAGTAAAGGGTGAGTAAGTGAACAAGCAATAAGAAAAGCTCCAAGTGCAAGCTTAGCTTGAAGTAGGGCTTCAGACACCAGGATATGACTCAAGAAAGTCACAGCTATAAAAACGAGGTGATCAAACCTTCATCACAACGCTATAATAACAGCTCAACTAGATCCTCCATGCCTAAGCTACTTAGTATAGAAATAAGAGAGATAACATGAAAAGCCTGTTAAAACTAGTTGTTATGCCACTATGATCAAAACTCCATCACAACAACAAAACTACTCCCGACTGGATCATCCATGCTTGGGTGTTCTAACACATTAGTTACATAGAAATGAAAGACGCTAACTGTCATTAAACAAGAAGTCCCATGTACATACGCATAACCAGGGAAACCAATGCTTCATTAAAACTTTACAATAGGGAGCTTAGCTCTACCATTGATCCCGAAAAAAATGTCAAAAATTCTTACATATACTCAAGGCGTTACATCTGCATTTTTACTGGTAGACTACGCATGCAGTCTCTGAACAGTCTTGCACCTCAGTCAGATGCAATTGTGTTCTTGGGGACCCTGCAAATGAATTGAAAATCTTCTAGTCCTTTTCTGGATTTTCCATTTATGGTGGAGACGATGTCTAACCACCACCATTTGTTTCAATAACTACTTCCTTGGGATTGAGCATTTTGAGTCATTGCATTGAAGGCGTTACATCTGCATGTTTATTGGCAGACTATGCATGCAGTCTCTATACAGTCTTGCACCTTAGTCAGACGCAATTGTGTTCTTGGGGACCCTGCAAATGAATTGAAAATCTTCCAGTCCTTTTCTGGATTTTCCATTTATGGTGGAGACGATGTCTAACCACCACCATTTGTTTCAATAACTACTTCCTTGGGATCGAGGAAGGCCCTAGTAAAATATACACCTATAGAACATGGAGGCCTTCTCATACTACCATCTGGATATTCTTAGAGGATTCACGGTAAGATGTGTGGGACAATCATGAAGACTGGAGTATTTGACACGTGGCAGTGGATGGGAGATAGCTGGGCAGAGGTGATTTGAAAAATGCAGGTGGCGGAAAACGTGGAATTTGAAGTGTGAGAGCTAGGTGGAGGAATCACAAAGGCTGGGAAGAAGATATGGGGCGATTATGCAGGGGAAAAGGAGATATGGTGGTGGGATGTGATTGGTCGGGAAAAACATGTCGTTGAGACGGGGATGACGTGGAAGGGAGAGGAACAAGTGTATCACAACGAGACGAGGTGGAGAGCGAATGATGTGATGGGAGGAAGGAAAAGGTGGATTTGAGGATAGATGGCAGGAGGAGGTGAGGGAGATTAGTGGTTTTAAAAGGGGTAGGCTCAACGCAAGGAGAAGGTGCCATGTTAGTGGGGGGCCCACACCGAGAAACCACCCATATCGGACCCCCCCCCCCATGTTAAAGGCAGAAAGTTGGGGGGTGGGTCTGGAATTTTTCCCTGGATGTAGATCTGGGCGCGGATGTTCTGGCTGCCCAGATCCGCACACTAGAAAAATATCATATCGGATCCCCCCCCCCTCATTAAAGGCAGGAGAGCGGGGGGGGGGTCCAGAATTAAATCTATGTCGTAGATCTGAGCGCGCATGTTCTGACCGCCCATATCTACGCGTTGCATAACACAAAGTGCTCATGCACCCCCAAACTTAGGATAAGTGGGTTTTTGACCCACTCTTCGCCATTTTTTCGCCCTAGTGCCTTTCTCAAAGGAAAAACACCCCTCATACATGATATCTGATAACAAAGACTATAAAGAGTCTACAAAGAGATGTCTAGAGTTATAAAGTTGATAATGATAGGATTATGAAAGATAAGGAGAAGCAATATGGATTCAACATCAAGTTGTTGTAGAGATTGGATAGAATAAAGAAGAAAATGGACAGGAAGATAGAATTAAGCAAGTTAAGAAGTCATAGATATCATGATAGAAGAGGAGAATCAGAAGGTGTCAGTAGACACCATCATCACTCACCAAGAAACTCGGTTATAAGAGCACAAAATAGTACAATATTATCTCCTATTAGAAGGCATAAGAGGAAGTCGGGGGTAGATGAACTACAAGAAGAAATGAATAATATCAAGCCTCCTACCTTTGATGGTGAGCACAAGAAAGATGAGGATGCATAGAATTGGCTATTGGGCATGACAAACTTCCTTCAATTGCATGATTACTCCGCATAGGTAGAAGGGAGAACTGCAATCTACAATATCAAGGGAAAATCCTCAATCTAGTGGGAATAGTTTGTGCAAGTGCAACACATTGATGAGAAGGATATTATTTGGAGGGAGAAAAAGTTATTTTCAAAAGAAGTACTTAACCAAGTATTATTATGATAGGAATATGATGGAGTTATTTAAAATCAATCTTGGGTGTATGACCATGGATGAGTATGAAAGGATATTCTTAGAGATGATGAAATATGTTAACTTCAACAAGGATGAACAGGTCAATATTCAAAGGTACCTGAGTGAGTTGTCATTGATTTTGAGTGATAATATATAGTATGATGATCTGAAGACATTGGAGGAAACCATAATGAGAGACAAATTCCTCTATGATCAGCATAGAGGAATACCAAATGTACAAAAGACTTGGGAAGAAAAGAAGAAAGGCATCATGGAGCAGAGGAAGAAGGGGACCAAGCCATCATTCTTCATAAATAATTATGAGGGCCATCTTGCTTCCGATGAGCCTAGAATGATAGAAACAATGGGGAAAAGAACAAGGAAGAAGCCTATTATATGTTGGGGTTGTGAAGGAGAAAATATGAACAAAGATTTCCCTCACAGAGGTGAAAAAGTGAGTATTGCTCAAAATGTACAACAATCTTATATAATGGAGGACATGGAAAGAAATGTGTCAAGGATATACACAATCCTAGATAACAATCAAGCTAATTTTCAATGTCATATGATTGAAATGGAAGGTAAGATCAATGACCAAACCATTTCTATTTAAATTTATTTAGGAGCTCATCGTATTTATCTAGATCCTAATATGGTGGAAAGATTTCATTTTCCAAGAATTAAGATTGGGAAATATTGGTTGGTGCATCTAACTACAAGATCTAAAAGAATAATTAATTATATGGATAAAGAATTTCCAATGGACATGAAGGGACTTTGCACAAGGGAAGATTTTAATATCATACCATTGGGTTCATATAATTTCCTGTTAGTATGGATTGGTTGGACAAGAATCATTTTGTCTCAAATTGTTACAACAAGGCATTTACTTGCTTTTATGAGGAAGGGAACTTGATAAAAGTACAAGATATTCCAAGGGAAGTAACTATCAGAGAAGTTTCAACCTTGAAGATGAAGAAAAGATTCAAGAAAGGATGCCAAATATTTATAGCACATATGGAAGAGTCACCTAAGGATAAAGTGCCAATCATTGAAGACTATGTAGTTTTGAAATATTTTGAGAATATATTTGGAGAAATATTTGGGTTTCCACCTAAGAGAGATATTGTTTTCTCCATCAATTTGATGCCTAGAGTAGCCCCAATGTCCAACAATGTCCAAGAGTCCTTATAGGATAAGTACACCATAGTTGAAGGAGTTGAAAATGCAACTTGAGAAGTTGTTGAAGAAGGGGTATATACACCCAAGTGTGTCTCCTTTGGGTGCCCCGATATTATTTTTGAAAAATATAGATGTTACCTTGAGCCTTTTCATCGACTTCAGGAAGCTGAGTAAGGTGACTATGAAGAACGAGTATCCTTTTCCAAGGATAGATGATCTTTTTGATCAGTTGAAGGATGAGAAGATATTCTCCAAGATTTACCTCTTATTAGGCTATCGTTAGGTGAGAATTAAAGAAGAAGTTATCAACAAGACAACCTTCATAATGAGGTATGGCCATTGTGAGTTCATAGTGGTGCCATTTGGGTTGTCAAATGCACCAGTTTCCTTTGATGAATGGTACTTTCATAAATTACTTGGATAATTTTGTCATTTTCTTCTTAGATGACCTTATTGTATACTCTAAGTCCAAATAATATCATGAGCATCACTTGAGGATGGTGCTACAAGCATTGAGGGAGAATCAATTGTATGCAAAGTTGAGCAAGTGCTCATCCTACAAGAGACAGATATGTTATTTGGGCCATATAATTTCATAGGAAGGAATAACAATGGATCCTGAGATTACAAATTCATTGGGGGATGGGAACTACAAAGGAATGTAGCATATATGAGGTCATTCATGGGGCTAGAATGATATTATAGAACATTTATTGAAGGTTTTTCAAGGATTGCACACCCAATCACTTCCTTGCAAAAGAAGGGTGTGAGAATTGAATGGACCTATAATTGTGAAATAAGTTATTAATACTTGAATATTTTGTTGATAGTGCACCAATTTCGAGGATTACTAATCCAAATGAAGATTTTTTTTTCTACATTGATGCATGCATGGAAGGACTTGGTGGATTCCTTAGTCAGAATGGGAACGTTATATGATATGAGTTAAGGAAGTTAAAAGAACATGAGAGACACTATGACACTCATGATTTAGAATTGGAAACCATAGTGAATGTCTTGAAAATGTGGTAGCACTATCTCATGGGAATAATATTTGAACTTAGGACAGACCATAGTGGTCTAAAATATTTTTTTGCACAACCAACCTTGAATGCCAGACAAAGTAGATGGTTGGAATTCCTCAGTGAGTATGAATTTGATATAAAAAATATGAAAGGTAAGGAGAACAAGGTGGTTGCTGCACTCAACAAGAGGGTGCATGAGATGCATTCTGCAGCCATTAGCATGTATATATCTGATTTGAAAGACAAAATTTTAGAAGTTGCAAAATCATATCAACACTATATGGAAACAAAGGAAAAATTACAACAAGATAATTTACAGTTGAAAACTAAAGACTATGAGATAAGAGAGGATGGAATCCTCATGTACACATGTAGAGTTTATGCGCCTAATTTTCAGGAGCTGGAATTTTTGGTGTTGAATGAGATGCATAATGTGCCTTATGTTGGGCAATTGGGCTATCAAAATACAATTTTAGTTGTAAAGAGTGAATATTTTTGTCCTGGCATGAATGGAGGTGGTTGATGACATTGCTATATGTATATGATGTCATAAGTTCAAGACTAAGCATAGAAATCCATCTAGTTTGCTACAACAATTGCCCATTATTGAGTGGAAATGGGAAGTGGTGAAAATTGATTTGATCACCAAGATTCCAAGAACAACCAAGAAACATGATTACATCATGGTGGTGGTGGATAATCTTACTAAAGATACCCATTTTATCCCAGTGAAGCTAACTCACAAGGCAACTAACATTGTATATATCTATATGAGGGAAATTGTGAGGCTTCATGGTGTGCCCAAGGCAATTGTTTCTAACAGAGATCCCAAGTTCACATCAAAATTTTGGAAAGGATTTTTCAAAGTATTTGGGAAAAATATGAACTTTAGCTTAACATATCATCCATAGTCAGATGGGAAAACATAGAGGGTCAATCAGGTGATTAAGGATATCTTGAGAATGTATGTGATGGATAAACCATCAAAACGGGAATATTGTTTTCACTTAGTTGAATTTACTTATAATAATGGGTATCAGGCATATTTAAAGATGAGCCCATTTGAATAATTATATGAAAGAAAGTGCAATACGCTAGTGAGTTGGGACAACCCAACAAATAGAGCAGTGGTTGGGATGGAATTACTCAGGGAAATGGGAGAACAAATGGTGAAGATAAAGTAGAATTTAAAGGTTTCCCAAGATAGGAATAAAATCTATGTGGATAAGGGAATACCTCACAAATAGTTTAAAGTGGGAGACCGTGTTTTCTTAAAAGTGAAGTTTTGAAAAAGAATTTTCTTGAATTTGGAGAATTGTGAAACGTTGTAAACAAGATATTGTGGGCCCTTTAAAATCCTGGAAAATATTGGTCTTGTTGCATACATGTTTTCACTACATGCATCCATGTGAATTCATAATGTATTCCATGTGTATTTCCTAAAAAGTATGTACCTAATGCTAATCAAGTAATTGATTAGAATGTGATTCAAGTGGAGAAAGAAGGAATCTTCCAAGTACAAACGGTGTGCATATTGGATCGAAAGGTTAAGTTTCTCCAGAATTGAGCAATAGGGATGGTAAAGGTCTAGTTGAACTATTACGGTCCTGAAGATGCAACCTGGGAGAATGAAGATGTCATGTAGGAAGAGTACCCACATATTTTTGAAGATTTTTTAAGATTTTGATTGTACATGTGTATATAATGCACTGAGGACAATGCATAGATAAGGGGGAGGGGAATGTAATACCTCTAGTTCGAACCAAAAATTGTAAATTTACATATGCGTTGGTGAGCTAGGATATTTTGGGCCAGAGTGCGATTGTAAATATTCTTTGAGGCCAGAGTTCCTATGTGGTAATTACATTGGAGATCCAAAATGATAAAAGGTTAGTGAGCTTATCATTGTAATATGTAATGACACTTGGATATTAATAAAATACATCATTGTTGCAGATTAACCATACAAAAGAGTACGGGGGGCTAGAAATCCACTATACAGAAGGGGCGACTAAGGGTCTAGGAAGAGGGGATAAGCTAAGGGGTATTAATCCAAGTAAATATTATAATAATATTTACTAAAGTCTATTTTATGAGATTTATATTCATATCTATCCTAAGTTCTCAAGGGGGGGGGGAACTTATCACCATGTGGGGCCCATGTAGTTCCCAACTATTAAAATAATAGGTGTACTTTTTTTCACCATAGACAATATCACTATATTTTCACCAAACCATAGGCACAAGGCCACCCCCAAGAACCTTAACCTTGAAATCCAGAATAATTCTGAAAGCAAACACTAGAATAGATATCCAACCAAGATAGTGTACCTCTCTCCAAATCTAGCGCTCCAAGCAGAGAAACCAAAACCATAAGCCAAATACCAAGTCACCACTACAATAGCTGCAACTCTCTTCCAGTCATGTGCACCACTACTCCTTATGAAGTTGTGAGAGTGAGTGTGTCCAAATGAGCTCAAGTGCCCTCTATTTATAGTGCTTCAAGTCACCTAACTGGGATGACTTCTCTTCCTGGAGGCTAATAACTTAATATTATATTTTCTCTTGATCTGAATTGTCTTCTAGGTTCTTATGCAACCATTTAGGGTTTCTATAGATTCCTAGAATGTTCTAGTCTCGTCAAAGGTTACATGTGGAGGTCAATACCTCCCACAACTACTATAACATAAAAAATCCCTCCTAGCTAGGGAGGTATTATCAGTAATGGTATTGAGCACAAACATACCATTCTGTTGGTAGCATCATCATAGCCACACTGACTATCTCATGATCACATAGATCAAATCATGAGAAACAATCATCCCTATCCACCTAGCTAGAAATCATCTCCAGCACTAGTGATAGTCCCCGTAGAAATTAGATACAATTCCATCCAATAGAACACACCTGTGTCTATCCATAGTGGTACACAACTACTATCCAGTGGTACACAACCACTCCTAGTAGCATATAGCTAATAACCAGTGACACACAGTCACTATTGGTGGAGTACATCCACCATAACAACATACAACTACTGTCCAGAGACATACAGTCTCCAAATCAATCAAATCATATCATCTGATATCAGCTTACATCAACAATTTCATCATCTGCATCACCTCTAAGCCATGATAGAATGATGTGAATACATCATATCTAAGTTGTACTGGTTTGATATGGAGTATCATCTACATAATCTCTAATTCGTACTAGCATGAAATATCTAGCATGATTCCAATGCATCATATCTAAGTTGTATGCCACCTATAAGTTGTACTCGCATGGTATAGACTAGTGCCTCACTATGTCATCTCTAAGTTTTATGATAATCTCTAAGCCATACTAGCATGAAATATCTAGCATGATGCCAATGCATCATATATAATATATATGCCAACTATAATTTGTACTGGCATGATCATATATAGCATGACACGAGCCCCCTACATCATCTCTAAGATGTATGGTCATCTCTAAGTCATACTAGAATGACATATCTAGCATGATGTCAATACATCATATCTAAGTTGTATGTCACATCTAATATGTACTCGCATGGAAATATATAGCATGATGTAGCTCACCAACATCGTCTCTAAGTTGTACTAGCATGACATATCTATCATGATGCCAATGCATCAGATATAACATATATGCCACCTCTAACTTGTATTATCATGATGCTCCTCAGGCCACTGTATCAACAACTCCAACCATCGGTACCATATCTGAGTTGTACTAGCATGATCCAAGCATCACCTCTAAGTTGTATGACCATCTCTAAGATGTAATAGCATGATACATATTCGTAGCTCACTGCCAATCCATGATGCCACATATCAGTGCTCCCTCCCAACTAAGGAAGTCGTCTCCTCCCTTTAAACCAAGGAATAAATCTTCATGAGCCTAGCTTGTCCCTCAAGTATGCAAACTTTATCTTGGTCAAAAGATTTGTCAAAATATCTATAGTCTTCTCATCAATGGAGATATACTAGAGAACTACTTCTCCCACCTGGATTTTATCATGGAGAAAATAGTACTTGATATCAATTTTCTTAGACATGTCATGGAACACAGATTTCTCTTAGATCTTCACATAGTGTTGGTTATCACAATATATCATAGTCGAATCCAACACATGATCAAATAGTATAGAAACCATCTTACAGATCCACATTCCTTTTGTACAAGCATAACAAGATGCAATATACTATGCTTTTGTAGTGATGAGTGCAACATAATTTTGTTTCTTGCTAGCCCATGAAATCATAGCATATCCCAAATTGAAACACAGACTAGAAGTGTTATTTATGTCATCTTCACTCCCTACCCAATCTGAATCAGGAAATCCATGGATTTGTACTTCACTATATTAGGCATATCTCAAACCATAGGTTATCATCCCACAAGGATATCTCAAGATATTCTTTGCAGTTATCCAATGCTTATGTATGGGTTCTAGCTGGAAATGGTTCAACATGTTCACAAAAAAGAAAATGTTTGGCCTAGTATTCACCAAATACATCAAGGATCCAATCAACTGATGGTATAGGGATGAGTCTACTAGATCAGAATCAGATTCTCTCAACTTCCTCAAATATGTTATCATGGGAGTTTCCATGGATTTTCAATCCATCATCCCAAACTTCTGAAGGATCTTTACAACATACTTCCTTTTTCCTAGGAAGAATTCACCACCCTTTTGCCATACTTATAATCCTAAGTAGTAGTGCATGACACCAAGATCCTTCATACAAAATTCAGTGGCTAGTTCCTTCGTACACTGAATAATGAGAGGCTTTGCACCTATTAGAAAATAATCATCAACATATAATAGTATAATCACAAGTGAATTATTCACAACTTTGTAATAGATATTTGACATGACTCTTGGAAAATCCTACTCTTGTCAAGTAGCTATCAATACATCCATACCAAGATCTTGGAGCTTGCTTGATTCCATACAAGGCCTTCTTCAATCTTCGTACATGGGTTTTTCTTGGGTGTACCTCAAAAAATTTGAGGTTTCTCTATGTAAACTTCTTCCTCAATCATTCCATTGAGAAAGTTGGTCTTTACATCCATCCGATTTAAGCTCCAACCAATTGATGTTGCTAGATATATGATGTCTCTAATAGATGTATATTTGGAAAATGGAGAAAAAATATCATCATAATCTTCTCTCTCCTACTGAGAGAATCTTCTAGTCACAAATATTGCCTTGTATTTGTCAATACTTCCATCTACAACATTCCTTATATTATAAACCCACTTTGAAGTGACTACACAATTATTTTATATCTAGGCACAACTTCCTATACATCATTTTTCATAATAGATTAGTATTCCTCCATCATGGCATTCTTTCTTCTTGACTTCTTCCTCAAAGGTGGAAGGTTCTGCATTAACAAGAATTTTCATGAGTGTTGCATAACTAGAGAACTCTTTGGGTTTATTACTTTGTCTGAAGGTACCACTAGGAGATTTATAATTTTCTACTTCCTGCAAGGTGGATTCAAGTCATGTTTATCTCTTTCTAGTATTAGGTGCAATAGTTGGTTCCACATGCTCATGTGGTGGTTCTTGTTCTTCACTAGGGTGTTCTGGAGAACATGTTCTATCTTCTTTGGTGTCTTCATGTTCCTCTTTTTCGTTGTATTATATGGAGTCTTATATAGATTTCTTGAATGAAATCCTTTCATCAAAAATTACATCTCTGCTGATTTCAACCTTTTGTTGACCTGGAACATAGATTCTATATGCTTTTGATGATTCACTATATGCAACAAATATAGCTTTCTTTCCTAAATGTTCCTACTTCTTTCTCTTATCCTTGGGAACATGAATATAGATGGGGTATCCAAAGATTCTCAAGTGTTCAACACTAGGCTTCGT
The DNA here is from genome assembly GCA_000966675.3 of Picea glauca. Classification (NCBI taxonomy): domain Eukaryota; kingdom Viridiplantae; phylum Streptophyta; class Pinopsida; order Pinales; family Pinaceae; genus Picea; species Picea glauca. The sequence continues at coordinate 363,520 of JZKD02S1693767.1, read as the reverse complement.
TCAGGAGAAGGCTTCCTCTGGAGTCATATTCTTCAATATTCTATGTGGACTTCTATTCTGAATATAAACAATTGTCATAGCTACTTATCCCCATAGGAACATGGATAAATTATGGTCATTCATCATTTACTTAATTGATTCTTCAATAGTTCTATTCTTCCTTTCAACCACACCATTTTGTTGAGGATTATGAGGAACAATAAGCTCCCTCCTAATACCATCTTCTTTACAAAAGGAAACAAGCTCCTTGGAGGTGTATTGTCCTTATCTGTTCTCATTATCTTGATCTTCTTATCTGTTAGATTCTCTACTTCATCTTTGAATTCTTGGAGTTTGCTAAATACTTCTTCCTTATTATTTAATAGATACAACCATGTATTTCTTGAGAAGTCATCTATGAATGTCACATAGTAAAGAGATCCTTCTAAAGAATTTACTGGCATAGGACCACATACATATGAATGCATTAAGTCTAGGATCCTTTTGGATCTATTCTCACTTCTTGGGAATGGTTTCTTAATATTCTTCCCAAGTGCACATCCTTTTCACACACCTTCATGTACTGATTGTAAATCTAGTATTCCTACAACCATCTATTTTAGGGATGGAAAGGATTGATAATGAAGGTGAGGATACCTTCTATGCCAAAACTCACTAGGGTTGATTTCATCATGTACTAGATCTTGAGTATTCTTACCTAGGAGTTTATACAATATTCCTTCACAAATTCCAATGACTAGTGTCTTGTATCTTTGAATCTTTAGACCATACAACAACTTTTCCATCTACAAAATCTACTCTATATCCTTTCTCTTCCAAACAAGAAATAGATACTACATTCTTTTTCAAACCAGGAACATATAAAACATTACTAATATGAATAGAGTTACTTAATTCCATCTTGATAGTAGATTTTCCAATTCCCTTGATTGCATAAGAGTTATTGTCTCCAAGATCCACTTTATGAGGTGTCTCCTTTTCCTTCATGCTTGAGAAATTCTTACGGTCACTTGTCATATTCCTTGAAGCTCCATTATCAATTAGGCACATGCCATCTTCAATGGTTCCAGTAAAATATGAATAATAGAACAAATTTGTTTCATCACGATTTGTCTTCTTTGAAGGTTCTTCATCATTGGCAGTTGATGTGTGATATCTCTTTTTTATCTTCTTTGTTAGTTTAGGAAAATTCCTTTTGTAGTGGCCATAATCATGGAATTCAAAGAATTGTACATTTGACATATATCTCTCGAATTTATTTCTTGAATCAGATATTTTCTTACCTCCATGTCTTTTGAACTTTGTTGCAAAGTCTTGAGCATCTTCTTCCTTCTCTGGGTTTCCCTTGGATTTTAACCTGGTCTCTTCTTGTGAACAACAGGTCTAAAGTTATTATAACGTTGGGAACTCCTTCCTTGTATTCATTCTTGCAACAAATGCATCCCATGATCTAGAAAGACTAATGAGTGCTATTTTCACAACTTCCTTTCATGGGATTTATTATCCAATAGCCTTTAAATGATCTCTCAACTGAGAAATATTCACAAAGTATGAAGCTATGGTATCATCCTTTGTCATCTTTGTGTCACAGAGTTCATTCTTCAGAATCATCACTTGTCTAATACTTCTGAATGAGAAAAGGTTAGTTAAGGAATTGTACATTTTCTTGGATGAGTCAAGCTAAGAAATGCAGGGTATAAAGTGATCCTTTACAGAGTCCTCTATGATACTCATAGAATTAATGTCATTATTCTTGAACGTTTCTAGTGCTGCAACATTTTGAGGTTCCTTCTCTTTTCCTGCTTCAAACTGTGGTTCCATGATATTGTCTTTCATGATATCTATAACTTTATTCTTGGAAAGGATGAGTTCAATCCTTGTATTCCATGCTCTGAAGTTTGAATCCCCTTCTAGCTTGTTTTCTAACTTCATAAAGTAAGTAATGGTTGCGTTGAATTTGACTCAGTCAACCTTTGACTTTGACCAAAATCTAAAACTTGATGCCTTAGCTTGATGAGAGTACTAGGGGGTGTGCTAGGCCAAGGTGCACTAGAATATCCAAGAATTAGGTCAAGAGATTCACTTAAGGTGCCTTAACAATAGGGATAGGGTTTCATTGTTGTAGCAAAAATATGACTGCAATTGCAAGTGCAACTAAGAAAATTCTCCCATTCTACCTTCTAGTGGTTATACTATTCAAATATAGTGTGGGCCCATAACCTCCTAAAATAATAGGTGTGCTCATTTTTACCATAGAAAATATCACTATATTGTCACCCAACCATAGGCACAAGGCCACCCTCGAGCACCTTAACCTTGACAGCTAGAATAATTTCAGAAGAAAACACTAGAATAGATAGCCAACCAAGATAACATATCTCTCTTCAAAGCTATCACACCCAGCAGAGAAACCAAAACCATAAGCCAAATACCAAGTCACCACTATAGCAGTTGCATCTCTCCTCTAGTCATGTGCACCACTATTCCTTATGAATTTGTGAGAGTGAGTGTGTCCAAATGAGCTCAACCTCCCTCTATTTATAGTTCTTCAAGTCACCTAACTAGGCCAACTTATTTTCCTAGAGGATAATAACTTAATATTATATTTTCTCTTGAGCTTACTTGTCTTCTATAGTTCTTATCCAACCATTTAGGGTTTCTCTATCTTCCTAGAATATTCTAGTCTCGTCGAAGTTACACGTGGAGACTAATACCTCCTACAACTACTGTAACATCAACACCAACATGACAAGGGTCAATTTCTGAACATGTATATAAAAAGTAATAACTTAGTACATTTTCCATCATTCACTCATCATTCTAATAATTTTTCTCATGATTCCTCTGGCCATCCACACTCTTCTTGCCATCCTTACTTGTACCTATACCTAGGAGCTTATGCAGCAGTTGGTAAATAGTAAACCTGGGTAATCTAAGCTAAAGAAGAAGGTCATCATGCCTATGTTTACTCTGAAGAAGTAGGTTTTCAAACCCACGAGAATTCTCTCTAGGTGAGAGAACAGTTGGGAATTGTTTCGATGTGTGCTGGAAATAGCTATAGAACTCTGAGACTTTCTTTTTATCATGTTGTTGAAGTTCTGAAAGGGGATTGGGGAAGCCGAAGGACTTTTGAGTAGATAAGGAGCACACTTCCTTGAGTCAGACGGTCTATGGGAAATTACATGATATAGGCTAGTTGCAGTAGTTGGCACCTTAAATTAAGTGTCATTGTGTTGGTTAGACCTTAGTTTATCTTAGGAAGCATTCCCTGGTGGAGTTTCTAGCCTCAGCTCAAGGGTGACCTATTGTTGAGAGTTTACGAGTGTAACACACCCACCACGGCACTAGAAAATTTTTGGATTTCTTTCCTTTTTAAATTCTAAGGAGCCTATCGCAGACCCTCCTTTCCCTTTAAATGTCCCTCATATGATCGATGGCTATGACCACAGGCCTTATCGGAGAGGTGCTCGTCGGCTTTCGCGATTCAGGAAATCGCAATGCATGTATTTCCCTTTTCTCTCTTGTCTTTCGAAGGGCCAAAACCTGAAACGGATCCAACCGCTTAATGAGATTAACAACAACTCGGATTAAGCCCTGGTATTCTACCCTTCGAGATTTTTCATATCGGGATTTTGGGAGATGCGACGACAGGAGATTTCGCACTTAGGTTTCCTGGGAGTCGAAACTCCAAAACACCAAACTCTAACATGCTTCATTATTTCAGGAATCCATCCATCGGGATTTCGTGAGTTAGGGGTTTTGAGACTGGTGAACACATGGGGCCCGCACTTAGGTACCCCGCGTGACAAAATACCGAAATATGATAACTTTTTCCACACTCTATCTTTCGGGATATCGCAAGTCAGGATTTCGGGACTTGCAAGTACAAGGGATCTCGCCCTTGGATATTCCAGATGCCAAAACACTGAAATATTGAGACTTAAATCCTCATTAGACCATTTTTGGGGTTTTGCTAATCAGGATTTCAGGACTGGCGAGTACAAGGGAATTTACCATTAGGTGTCCCAGGTACCGAAACGCTGAAACATCACAACTCATCCATGCTAGTTCATTTCAGGGTTTCACTAATCAGGATTTTGGTTCTTGCAAGTACAAGGGAATTTACCCTTAGGTGTCTCGGGTACCGAAATGCTGAAACATCACAACTCGTCCATGCTAGTTCATTTTGGGGTTTCACTAATCAGGATTTTGGGTCTTGTGAGTACAGGAGAACTCACACTTAGGTACCCCGGGTGCCAAAACTTCGAAAACTCATAACTTACCCACACGCTAGCATTTCAGGATTTCATATGTCGATATTTCACAAGTCATGAGGACAAGGGTTCTTACCCTCTGATCTCCCAGGTGCCGAAAATCCGAAACACTTATCGGTCGCCACGTGTACTCTACAGTTAGACGGTCCAAGTACTCCCATGGGTCTTGGAATCGACGGTCCCAATTTCTTCGGTACTTACGGAGGGTAAAAAGGGGTTGAGGCATTAACGCCTACGTTCCTTCATCCAATCTAATGGTCCTAATAGACCTTAGATCCTTCGAAAGGATCTCATTTGTGCATTTAGCAAGAGGAAGGGTATGCTAGGTACCAAACCACTGAAAGGTCCTTAATTCATCCACACACTGTCATTTCGGGATTTCGTGGGTTGAGGTTTCGGGACTCGCGAGTACAAGAGGACTCGCACCTAGATACCCTGGGTGCCAAAACTCTGAAATATGGAAGTCTAAGAATACCATTCTCTCTCTTGTAGGGTTTTTCAGACTTATGTCATAAAATCCTCCGACAGATTCTTGGGTAAACTTTTAAAGAGGGTGTCCCTGTGGAAAGATCTATCCAGGACATTACTTGAGATAAAATAAGGGAATAGATTTCCCGACAACAGACTTGAATACTGAATCCATTCAAAATATACATATATACAAATATATACATAAGTCATATGTGGTCTTTCCAATATAAGCATTCAACCACCATTTCTGGTCAAACACCATACAGACAATCTTATACGGAAATCATTCATAATTTCACAAACCATGAGCATATATGTCAGAATATTTAAATTCAAGATACAAGATATAACACTTATAAGAAAAACACCAGGTGTGATGCAACTACTGAGAGGGGTGCTCGTTTCCACCCAACCGTAGGCTCAACGATTCTGAATGGATTTACCACTAGCCACTCCTGAGGTTAGGCCACGATGTTGTAATACTGAGTCTTTGTTCGTCAGAAGTCAAGAACGAAGGTTACTCTTCTTCTTCTCTGCTCATCAATCACTCTATCTATTTTTCCAGAGTTCTTCTGATTTCTCCCCTCTTGTGATCTCTGTTGCATCTGACCCCCTCCCACACCTCTTACCTACCTTTTCTTTTTGGTGAGGTTGCGTGTGGCACGAATTTCCTTGCAGTGGTCAGGTCCGAGGCCTCCACGGATGGGCAGTCCACCCCCATCCCTCATTAATCCATCAGGAGCCTT
>JZKD02S1693767.1:343583-354828 GCA_000966675.3 Picea glauca | reverse complement strand
ATTTTACAAGATTTTATAATTCAGTGAAATATTCGCCAATATTTTACAAGATTATATAATTGACTAAAATATTCGCCAAAAAATTATATATACATTTTACATTATTGATAAAATAACCCTCAATTTTTCCTATGTATCATGGGGATTCACCCATTTATTATACATATAAATTTAGGGGGGGTTCTTAAAATCACCCCTGTTTCCCATCCTCTTTTTGGGGTATATTTGATTTTTTTGTTCTTTTCGATCATTTTGGAAAAAGAATAAAGGAATATTACGTTACAATGGAGGAACGAGTATTGCAAACATACAAGCTCAAGGCACAAGGACAAGACTGATGTTCTGGTGAAATGATACTCCGGAAAAATCCTCCGGTGGCCAAAGGTGTTAAGACATAGAAGCAAACTGTCACAAGGTTGGAAGATAAGGTATGCAAATGCGTTTAATAAAACACACAATGGTAACGTCCTTCGATGTAAGTTTAACGATCCCAAAAGAGGGTAGGATCAGTGGTTTTTCATATTTAGAGAGTCTGAAAAAGAATAAAAGAAGACTCCGTTGGGGTACCTTTTTCGAAGATAGTCTAGTTGGTTCGAAAAAGAGGTAAACTAGCACCGATTAGACGTCAATTCAAAACCATTTTAACGAGTGTGACAAGGACAAGATCACTTGGCCATTTTTTCACTTTTAAGGAGTCTGAAAAAAGCTTAACTATGGACTCCGTTAGGAATATTCTTTTGGACCAATTTAATGAGTGTGAAAGAGTAAGGTCACTCGACAATCTTTTCAATTTTAGGGAGTCTGAAAAGAGCTTAACTATGGACTCCATGGGGGTTTCTTTTTCATAAGTTTAGTCCCTCAGGCCCGAAAAAGGAATAAAATTATACCTGAGAGTACTCTTCTAAAGAATGCGAATTCGATAGAGTATACCTTTGTTAGTACAGTTGACCGTCCGGACCAAAAAAGGGGTAAACTACTGCCGGACAGACGTGACTTCAAATTTCAGTTTAACGAGCGTTAAAGGCCACAAGATTGCTCGGCAATCTTTTCATTTTTAGAGGGTCTGAAAAGGGCTTAAAAGTAGACCCATTTAAGGAACGTTCTTCTAGACCAATTTAACGAGTGTGAAAAAACAAGGTCACTCGACAATCTTTTCATCTTTAAGGAGTTTGAAAAGGGCTTAAAGAAGACTCCATAATGGTTACTTTTCTCAGTTAATTTGGATGAGATCGAAAAGCATAAATGCAGTCTCGCCAGATGTTGCTTTCAGATCTCAAAGCGAGCTTGAAAAACAACAAAGTTAGCTCATGATAGACTCTTTGTGGGTCGATGCTTGGCATATCCTCAGGGGAGATGTATGCTCCGACGAAAACATTGTCTATGACGCCAAGGGTTCAGGAGATGTTGATGGGTATAGTTTCAGCGATATTCTCCATATTCCCCTCAACGTAAATTTCCTGTGTAGCTAAGAGATTAATAGGACATGGCTGATATCCTGTCATGGTAATGGTGAATTCTCCTGCTTTGATTCGGCTTAACTCTGGGAGAAAGTATGATCTGTGATGAATATCTTGCCAAGGTTTGTCCGGACTAGTCATTTCTTTGATTACTGCTTCGTCAGAAGGCAAGACTAAGTCTAACAAATCGACGTTAGCGAGAGAACCCTGAGCCCAAATAGGCTCTAGAAGTGGATCTAACTCTTGTGCATGAGTCATATCAGGGTTAGCTGAAGCTTGCTGGACTAAAGAGTACGCTACCTTAGTGACAGACAAGGGCATGGACATGCCGGGGTGCCCTGTCTCATCCATCATGGTTGATGGGGAAGGAAGAATCCAAGGATCCTCAAAGTAAGTCGTGTGGAATGACAAAACTTGAAAAATATCAACCTTATGGTGATTAGATATAAATTTGACATCATCATGAGGAGGTGGGTAATTGAAGGTACCTATCAAGGATGGGCACAAACCAACTCCTACATTAACGACACCTGGTTGAGGATTATCAATCATGGGGACCGTGGATGCCCCTAAAGCTGGGTCAGGTTTGGAGAAATACAGTTGATCGATGGTCACTATCCGACCCTCGTGTGGAAACAACAAGACTCGGAAAAATGTAGCAACCACAGCTTCCATAGCATAAGTCCAACTACGTCCTAACAAGAGGTTATAGTCGAGGGGAGCATCGACTACCTCTACTTCGACACACATGGTTTTCCCTCCTAACTGCACAGGGAAAGAAAGAACAATGCCATGTGGTCGGAAAGAACGACCGTCGAAAGCAGCGAGGAGAGTAGGTGATGGAGACAAAGCGGGCTGGCCAATGGCCTTCCAACTTGCTAATGAAATAACGCATGTCGAGGCACCCTCATCAACCACCGTGCGAAAGATATTTTGTGTAAAAGTTTTCGTCAAATGAGGCACTACTATCTGAAACGCTACGTGGTAAGGCAAACGAGGTTTTAAGTCAATTGTATCTAACATGATGGTACCCGAATTACAAGGCTTAGTAGATCCCAACGCGGTTAACAAAGCTTTTCTCTGAGTAGGGAATCTTTGGAGGACCTCCAAAGCAGACATTGCACAAGGGGTTTGTGATAAATCCTCCACCATAGAGTAATTATGGGTGGCCCTTGCATTTGGGTTGTGAGAATCTTTTTTAAATGCACCCTTTGGAATGCGTGTCATTGTTTCTCCCAACGTCTTCTCAATATGTAGAGGAAGAGATGGGAGATCAACTTCTTTACCCTTCTTAGGAGTGCTTGGTTTACTATAGTCATGCGCTCTATTCGTTATGAAAGCATCACCCCTAAGCATATATACGTTTGCGGATGAGGGGTTGTTTGGAGGAGGGAAGGTTTCTTAGCTACCCCCTTCTGTGCTTGTAGAGGCTTGAGTTAAATTTTGCCCACGTTGAAAGGGATTAGTCAACACTGCCTGTTGTTGTTGTGTGACAAACTTTTGGGCCTCTCCAAGTCGAGGAAAAAGATGGGTCGGGTGGTCTTCCGCACACAAGTTGCATGGATACCTTGCCTTCCGTTTTTCTGTGGTTTCCCTGCCAGCATTATCAGTGGGTTTTTTATCCCCCTTACCTTTCTTTCGTTGTTTTTTCTTTCCTTCAGGCTACTAGGTGGCCTTTGGGTTAGTCAACTGCATGGAGTGTACTTACGACATTTGGGTAGGGGGAGAAGCCAAAGCAGTAGTTTGGCTAACCGCTGTGTGTTGTATGGATAACTGTTGCAACTATTTTGTCAATTGCTCAGTGGGCTTGGTTTGTGCTGAACCAACAATACCATTGGAATGTGGTCCAGCTCTCTGTCTAGTTTTATCCAGTATCAAACGTGGCGCATCTGGAAAGATGTTGTATAATAAACTAGACTGAGAATAGATGAGCTCAAACTGTTGAGCCCTCATGATAGTATCTTCTTCAGAGAAAACTCCAGAAGTCGTGACGTCTTTGGATAACTGTGGGACCAAATACTTAAGGAACCACTCAAGCAGGAATGCTGGTGGGACTGGTACTTTGATTAGACTCTTCCGGTGTCTCCATTCTCGGATATGATCAGAGATATGGTCCGCTATTGTCTGTTTGAAATTGGCGAGCAGCTCTGTGCTAGCATCGTATCTCACAGGTAACTGGAAATGGTTAAGGAAGGCCATCGCCAGTTCACCAAAATAAGAGTATCTTGAGCAATCGAGCTCGATGTACCATTTCGCGGCACTCCCGATAAGAGTACGTTGAAACAATCGCAACTGTACGAAGTCATCTTTCAATGAGTTAGATGAACACCAAAGATGCAAGGTAGTCACAAGATCAATTGATCACCTGGATCTTCATTAGGCTTGGCCTCGAACTTTGGAATGTTCGAAGGAAACTTCGTTGGCATAGGAGGCCAACGTGGATCATGACAAATAGGATCGTTTAACAACCTTGTCAAATCTAGCAAGTGTAAAGTCACCAGGAATGGTAGTTTGGGTTGCTGCTAATAACCTGGGAAAAAGGGTCCTAGAGTTTGATTGGCACCAGGTTTCCAGGAAAAGTTTGGCTGCTGGCACAGATTCTGGTAGAAGCCATGGCCCTGACCAACGTAAGGATTTTGCATTTGTGGAGACATCATCGGCTAATTTCCCATAAAGGACATAGAGTGTTGGGCATGCATCGTTTTTGAAGGACTTTGGGAAGGATTACTCCATGCTGGTCCTGATGGGAGAGGCATAGTAGTCTGTCCAGGGTTCCATTGATTGTGGAAAGAATTACCCCAGAATGACATTCCTGAGGAGGGAACGGATCCTTGTCCTGAGTTCCAAGGTCCTGCTATATGTGCCCCCTGCGTAGGAATAGTACCATGTGTAGGAGTAGATTGTCCAAAAATGGGATTTCCCCCAGATGGGAAAGCGACTGATGAGAAAGTGTTGTTACCAAACGTCTCGTTCCAAGAAAACGGTGTCGAAACTACTGGCATACTGTGCGTAGGTGTTCCTTGACTCCCTGCTCCAAATAAACTAGTGTGTGTAGGCTGCCCAGTGGACTGTTGATGCAGACCACCAAGCGAAGGGGACAAAGGAGGGATATGACCTCCTGCGTAAGGAAAATCAATAAAAGGGATAGGAGTGCCCCCAAGTTGACCTTGCAGAGGAGCGTTAGAGCTCCCTACCCCCAGACCCAAAGTCTGTAAAGTGGAGAAGGTTAGTGCAGGACTTGTACCCGAACTAGGCATACCATATGAAAATGGAGGGCTTGTCACACTAGGTGTGAAAGGGGGTTGTGGCCACCGCCATAAACGGGTTTGATCCATTGTGTGACGTAGTTGTGACCGAGAACATGGTGGCTCGGACCGAAAATAGTAATTTATGAGATGACTCTCCTGTGGTAGCAACTATGGTGGGAATTGAATAATTCCTAGAAGAAGTAACAACGTTGGTTTCCATAGCTGTGTGAGGCACTGTCCAGTGTTCGTGAAATTGGATTGGTACAATAAACGGTGCCAAGATATCAGTGGTTGGGGTTTCAACCGAGCCAAGATTGGTAGTTTATTCCTCTGGGAGTTGTTCGGGCACAAAGGTTTGTAACCCGGTCGCTTCAAAAGACCCTTGTTGGTCTAGCTTCTACCTTAATGGTGGCGGGGATGGCTCTAGTGTAATCGGTGGCAGGCCAAGAAGACTTCATGACCGACGAAGCTCGGGATCCTCCACTGTGTGAGAAGATCCAAGACACGCTAAGGTATTCTAAATGTTCAAAAGTAACACACACTAAAAAGAATCCCCTAAGAGATAAGTCAAGCAATCACTACACTATTTGGAAGAACAATTACAACCACCAACACTAGAGAAACTTACTGGTGCAAGTGCAACTTGAACACAGAAGCACCCTCCGGGTATACTATGCAAAGTGTGGCCTGATGTCTATCCTAGGTACCATAGTATACCCCCGCAGTCACCTATGTATGTCCCTAAAAAGATTGGCAACTAGGTTGCCAACACACGAACAATCACCAGGTGGGTAAAGTCAAAAGTCGGGTAGACCACAATGAGCAGGGTATCAAGCCCGAAACCTGTAAAGGGTATTGAGAGCAAATGGTATGGAAGACAACTGAGTACCTCAAATGGATTCGAGACCCACAAAGCCCTGTGGCAAATGCAAATGATGGAATCCCAAAACAAGCCCTCTATATGTGTTCTCCACTATGATTGGTCCAGCTTTGGAGGGGTTATCTCCGCTACCTTTCCGCACACGACCTCGTGTTTATCCCCTATGTTAGAGGGGGGTCTCGGATAACTTCCATGAAACTGGACTTAGACACTCCCTATCTCAAACTCTAATGTTTGGTTTTGAATGGCCTTGAAGAGGTTCCTCTCCAACCTAATTCAAGGCCCTAGTCCTGAACTAGTTTGTGAACCCTACAAACATAAAAGTCTAGTAGATTTTTAAAATTAGTGTTGCTTTTATGGATTTATCTTACGTCAAGGGGTATGAGGGTGAAACTGCTGATGTGTAAAGAGAAAAGAAAAAATGAAAGAAAAAAGATGGAAACAAAAGACTTTTACTAAATGAAAAATTTCAACAACTTTTCACAATTTTTTTTTTTTTTTTTAATAATTTTTCTAAGATTTTATACAGCAAACTTAAAGGAATTTCGCTTGACTATGAGCTACTTATGATATAAGTGAACTGAAAAAACTTACGAAACAAAAGACTTTTCCCTAGCTAATGATGCAGAAACACACCTTTCAACCAAAGAAGAAAATGAAAAGAGATTTTTTTTATTCAAGTGCTAGTAAAGCAACAAAGGGAAAATATCGACAAGCAAAAAACCAAGAAAAACAAATTCTGGCTTAAAGCGTAGATCGTAAAGAATCAGAGTAAAGAATCACACAATGGAAATAAAATAACAAAGACTCTCACGCTTGTCTAAGAACCATAATTTTTTTTATTTTTATTTTCTGTCAACCATTAACTGAGAAAAAGCAGGCTAAGGGTAAGATGACCTAACCTACTAACTATTCAAACCTAGAATCAAACACCTGAAAGGAATACTTCTTATCAAAGGAGGGTGTTATCACTCTAGGAAACTCTCCTAGGCTGTAAGTCAGAGATGCCTGGTAACTTAATCTTTTGATAACTGTTTTCTTAATAATAAGTGTGGGTTTGGATCAAGTTGGAGGACTGAATCATTTCTCACTCAAATCATGCATAAACACATTTAGATGGACAAGGATTTCAACCACAAATGTTCAGAGAGTTTACAAATAAGGGGATGAATGAAGAAATAACTATTATATCAGCAGAATCACATATAAAGCATATATGAATGGCCAATTACAATAATCAGAGGAATACTTGCAAAGTTAAACTTATGAATGCAATGATAAGATGACAGTTATCGGGCATAAACAAGCATAACAACATGAATATAATATCCAGGTGCAAGTACAGAATAGAAAAGAAGATGAAATCTGAACAAGTTATGGCAAAAGAAGCTTGTATTACTCCATATGAAAATGAGAAGTTTTGAGTTACATAATGTGAAAAATTCTCCAAAGTCGAACCCATAGTTCCTATTCTACCTTCATCTTTATAGATTTACAATGGATTATCTAGATCCTAAAAGAATGGATCTGATTTACTAAAAACAGAAAGTCAAACTACATTTTCAAGAAATAAGGAAAGATCCTCAAAATGAGGTCAATCCCACATATGATGGTCTTCAGAGGTAGTAGAGTCCTGATGCAATGTAGATTATCCTCCCAAGGCTGTTTGATGACTCTTCCAAAAGATAGAATTCGAATTTGCTGAGTTGAGCAAAAACCCTATATTTTTGCCTTTGAAAAATGTACCAAACTTGATTAAAAMACCTCTTMTTTKCCTTATCCMTCAAAGTAACCAWTGGATYTGACTTGATAATTCACCACCTRTCTATTCCAAGAGGTTTCATCTCATTCTGATTCGAAAATTCCTGATCTGGGCAAAATTTCAAGTATTCTGGTCATTACAGGCTTTCGGTGGTTAAGAGGGTCAAATTTAAGCCTCTTAACCACCGAAAGCCTATAGCTTTCAAAAAATGGATCTGCGGCAACTAGATTTGCTTGAGAATCACAACCCCTTGGATTTTCTTCGATTTAGATGAAAAATGGCTCCATAATCAGCAATTAAACTTAAATTTCACTTGGCAACCCTTAAAAATCATGGGATTATGATCTTTTGAGTGTGAGTTGGCATGAGGAAATCACGGGATCGTGACAAAAAAACAATGATTTTCGGATCAAATTGATTATTAATAAATCCAGTTGCAATTCGAATTTGAAACAGAAATCAAATGAAATCACCATGATTATTTGTCTTCGTGGCTGAACATAACAAAGACCCATGTGGAAAATCAATTCTGCTATCCCAAATAATATATGAATTTCTGTGCCTCTCCAAGCTTTGATGAAGAATTGATAGATGGATATTCGGAGGACAATCTGGAATGAAAACTTCTAGAACTTCTTCTACTGGCTTGACATTCAAATATAGTTTACCTTGAACAGTTAAAACTTCACAGGAATTTGTTCCATGTGAAGAACTCTCCATTTGATGAAATGTTTGTCAAGAATCGTGCTACTAACTCCATGTATAACTGAATATATAGCCTGATCACTTGATTCCCTAAGAGGAAAGCAGCTTGAACTGTTAAGGCGAAATACATAAGCACAATAAACAGAAGCCTGGGCAATCTGTAAAAAACATTGATCTTGCGGGGAACTTTTGACTGCATTCCCAAGCTCTAAATGTAGTTTTGATTGCACCATTTGAAAGATTATGATCTGTATATGTCAATCAACCATTTAAATGTGTGAAACAGATATTCCAAGGCTGAGAAAAATGATTTTTCCCAGAGGTAGTTTTTAATGGAAATTATATACTTCCGTTGGTTGGCTGTACTCGAATTTAAGCACCTTATCCACCAAAAGTGCTTCTTTTTGGTGGTTAATGAGCATGCATAGGCTCGCCTAAACCACTGAAAACAAAAACATTTCCAAAAATCAAAATTGACAAATTTCGATTACCGGTGCGTATTTGATCGCTAACATCTGGCTCCAACTGAGATGTTGCCTTTTCTGTTGGGCTATGGAGTCATTAATCCTTTAGCACTGATCCCTTGTGTTAACGATAAATCTTGTCACTGGTTCGAGAAGCACACGGGTCTACAAGTTACACGCAGTGCTCAAGCGCAGCTCGGGAGAATTCTTGTTTTTCTCCAAGTATCAAATCAAGCGAGCGTGCAAAGTCTTGCCATTGATAGCCGAGATCCGTCCGCAAAGAAAATCAACGATTATCGGGGTGTCGGAGTTTCCAATCTACTCGACATTTAGCAGTAGAGAAGTATCTTCTCTTTAGAGGCTGAATACAGGTCGTCCGATCCAGGGGCACATGGCGAGAGATCCCACAGTGTCGGTGATCGGGGAACTGAAAGTCCCGCACACATGGCAGCAAAAATCTCGATATCCCGATACCCGATCTCCCAATATCGGGGGCAGCTTTCAATAGTGGAAGACAGGTGGCAGGCTATGCACCAAGGAGCTGACCGTCAACAAGTCAACAGCCATAAGCCATCGGGTTTCGGGGAATCGCAATTTTAGTGGACACAAACATCGTGTCGTCAAGAACGCCGAAATCCCGATGGGAAGTTGGACCACGGTCGCACAGGGACAGGTCATATGGACTATGGTCTAGCCGGTAGGGGCTAATTCCTGGGTGAAGGAGGTCATCGCATATCGGGATATCGGGGATCCCGGAGGCAAGGAACTCGCGCACTTCAAACTCGCGAATCCCGATCCCCGAAATCCCAAAGCCTCGTCGCATACATCCGCCATCTGTCCCTCACCGCCATGTCTTCTCCCCGTGTCATGCCATCCATGGTTTCTCTGGCCCCTGAGTTCCTCCACCTGGCTCGTACACTTCAAAATCCATGAATGTTGCCATGTGCATTCACCCTATCGTTTTCCGTCTGCCATCCATTCGTGTGGCCTCTCCTCACCCCGTATCTGCATCCAACATGTCTAGCTACCCCTGCCCGATCACCGTTCGTTCACCTCCTCATAATCAAGATCTCCAGTCATCCTGAGTGCCTCCATGTCTTGAAGGAGCAAAATCCACCTGGGCTTTTCCCGATCCCGCTGAAGCAGTTATTACAACAGTTGATGGTGGTTGGACATCGTTTCCACCATAAATGGAAAACCAAGGAATGAATGCAAGCTTGTCAATTCAGTTCCAGGTCCTTTGGGACGCGATTGCATCTGACTGAAGTTCACGAATGTCCAGAGACTACATGCGCAGTAAATGTGAAGATGTAATGTCTTCAATGCGATGTCTCGATTTAGCTTCCAGTGTTTTGTTCCAAGTATATGTAGGCATTTTTGCCATTTTTGTAAGGGATCGATGGTTGAGCAGAGCTCCCTGGATGTAAAGATTTAATGAAGCATTGTTGTTCTGGTTATGTATGAACTTTGGAGACTTCTTGCCTTATGAATGTCGGTTTCTATCATGTCTTTGTTTACACTGTGTTGGAGCAGCTTGCAATTGGAGGATCCAGTCGAGCTGTAACTATTATACGATGATGTTGTAATGGATCACTGTAATGGTTATGGAGACTCTAATCAGTCCCTGTGATTTTCTTAACGCTGAACGACTTGGAATTGGAGGATCCAGTCAAGTCCTCTTTCAGTTTCTTGAAGCCCTGAACCAGGAGGATCCTGTTTTCAGAGTTTTTCCTCTATAAACCGCTGCAAGCCTGATGCCCAGAGCTGTTTGTTCAATTTCTCCTAATTCTTCCACCTGTTCATCCTTAGATCAACCCACTGGCTGAAATTAGGATTCCAGACCTCCTCTGTTCTTTATGTACTAGACTCAGTCCCTAAGTTAGAGTGATACCTCATAGAGCCATTATCTCCATTTGATCACCTTTTACAAACAAATCGTGACATAAAACTGATGGGCGTTGGGATCTTCTCCTGCAAGCAATCCAGGAGTGACTTCTGATGCTAACACCTTGTATACCTATATCTTTCATGCAGTCTGTATGCTTATTCATGAACTTAACAACTGAAAAATCTCTAGCTACTCGTATGACGAGCTTATACTTCTATCTACTCCTACACTAACCAACCATACTGCCTCTTGGTTAAGTAAATGATGACTTCCATAATAACCATCCAAGTAACTTCAAAACTGAAGAAACCTTGTCTCTATCACTGCTCAACAACTGATATTTGAAATGTAAGAA
Source organism: Picea glauca (assembly GCA_000966675.3). NCBI lineage: Eukaryota > Viridiplantae > Streptophyta > Pinopsida > Pinales > Pinaceae > Picea > Picea glauca. Next base: position 344,069 of record JZKD02S1693767.1, on the reverse strand, counting down.
TGGTGAATAAAACTCATTCATGAAACTATACTTACCCAGAAACAATGGCAAGCTAAGGAAATCTGAAATCTTCAGGTTCTTTGAAAAGTATAGGTCCATGAAAACTGCTACTAGATCCTTAAAAGGAATATAAGTAACATGTTTCTCCTTGGAAAACAACTGCACATCTATGGCAGCCTCTTTCTCAACCATGGTTGTTCCTTTGCTGGAAAACTGATCACCTTCTTGTTCCCCCGATCTCAGATTTTGATCATCAATAATCACAACTTCCTCTTCAGAAAAGTTCTCAGAAGATGATGATAAGACAATATTAAAATCATATGAACTTAACAACTGAAAAATCTCTAGCTACTCGTATGACGAGCTTATACTTCTGTCTACTCCTACACTAACCAACCATACTGCCTCTTGGTTAAGTAAATGATGACTTCCATAATAACCATCCAAGTAACTTCAAAACTGAAGAAACCTTGTCTCTATCACTGC
>JZKD02S1693767.1:266669-310641 GCA_000966675.3 Picea glauca | reverse complement strand
TTCCTAGTGCAACGCGGACACAAATTTTTGTTGTGTAAAGAACATAACACATACACAAGATCCAATTCATCCATTAACTCGACCATGACCAATAACATTGTTAGAAAATAAATTACAATGATTCCCAAAGATATTTTCATATCCTCCCTGCATGTGATTTCCTTAAATCCTCACACATAATACAAAATGGGTTGTTGTGCATAGTAAATCCTTGGTTGGTGAAAACACTAAAACTTGGCACAGCGCAATGTGTATTTTCAAGAACATGTGTATTCTCTATCAAAACTTAGGTTACAACACCAAAAAAGGATGTGAATTGGTGAATGTGTATCGTCTATAGAACTTTGAAAAAGATCACACTCAAGAATTGGTACCCTCTACCTAGAATTGATGATTTGTTAGATCAGTTTCAACAAGCCAATTACTTCACCAATTTGGATCTCAAATTGGGATACCACTAGGTACGTGTTAAATAAGAGGACACCTACAATACCACCTTCAAGAAAATGCAAGGTGTGTATGAATGGTTGGTCATGTATTTTGGTTTATGTAATGCAAAGACTACATTTATGTTATTGATGAATGATGTATTGTGTCCATGCTTAGATTCATTTGTATTAATGTATTTGGATGACATATTGGTTTATAGTTGTCCCTGGTAGAATCACATCTCACATCTCATGCAAGTGTTGGAGACTATGAAAAATCATTCGTTGTTGGAAAACCTTAAGAAATGTGAGTTTTCTCAGCAATCATTGGTGTATTTGGGATAAATGATCGGTGGAGGGGAAATCAATATAGACTCCGCAAAGATGTAGGCCATCATGAAGTGGCCAATTCCTACTAATTTCATTGAATTTAATATATTTTTTGGGGAAGCGTAGTACCTACAGAAGTTCATAGCATCATTTTCAGCGGTAGTTGTATCACTCCATGCCATAAAAACTAGTGGTAAGAGTTTCTAGTGGAGAAAAAATCACTAGAAATATTTTGGTGAGCTAAAATAAAAGATCAATCAAACACTAGTTCTCACATTACTTAACTTTTAGAATCCTTTTGAAGTGGGGATAGATGCAAACAGATTTCTATGGTAGTAGTTTTGATGCAAGGAGGTAAGTCAATGTGCTATCATTCTGATATGTTTCATGGGAGAGTCATAAACTACCCTACCAATGATAAGGAATCCTATGCCCTTTTTTAAGTTGTTAAGAAGTGGAATCACTATCTGATGGGAAAGGAAACCATTATCCACACTAATCACTAGCTATTGTAGTATTTACGGGCCTAAAGTAAGCTTCAACAAAACTAGACATTACAAGTGGATGGGAGTTTTGTAATTGTTTCATCTAGTCATCAAATATAAGAAGGGAAACACTAATGAGTTGGAATACATGATTTAAAGACCACCCACATCCAATATTAAATCTTTGGAAACTCTTATGCACATGGATTATTTTACCCATGGTGCATAGAAAGAGGCATACATAATGTTGGACAAGCATTTTTGATACAGTGTTCATGAAAATCCTAAGTATGGAAGATGTTCATAGAAGAAGAATAAAGAAGACAAGGTAGCAACAAAGTGTCTAGTTGAGGCACATCCAAGCTCAGGAGTGCACAATGGAGGCAAGTTTAGGAGTACAGTGCACAATAAGAACATACTTAGTGGAAGAATCAAACAGAAGAATAAATTAGAAGAATAAAATAAAAGAATAAAGAAAGAGAAGAAAGAGGGAAAAAAGGAAAGATAATAGCTCATCATGCTAAAAGTATAAAGATGTACAAAAGAAGGAATAACAACACTCAAAGTGTACAAGTAGCATTCATATGGAAAATCAGGAAAAGCAAGCTTGATCAATGAGTCAATTGGAGTTTTAATGAATTGTAATAGGGTTTGGGGGTGAGAAAAGTAGATTTTTAAGCCCTATAATTCATGAATAAATATGTAATGGGTTGGGAGAATAGGGGTTTCATTCCAATTGGTCGATATTTCTTGTTTGGAAAGGAGAGTGATAGAATAGGATGAGAATGAAAGAGTCTATGTATGAGTATTAGGGAGATGTTGCAGAGAGAGAGGCTTGCACTGCAGAGCGGCTAGGATAGATGAAGGGAAAGATAACATGATGTCTCTTTGTAAGTGCAATGTGAGATCTTGAGGCAATTACATAAAGAATAATTAATAATCCAGTCATACTGGATGTAGCCCAAATTTGGGTGAACCATGTTAACTATTGTGTTTCTTGTCTTTTATGTGGTTGATCATGGATACTCTCTTCATGTATGTTAGAATCGATTTGTCTTCTATATGATCACTACACATTAGTTATGAATGTTATAGTACTTGTTTTATGTTGAAATATGAAGTATAATCATAATATATAATTGAATTCAATAAGTAACCAAAGAAGAACAAATATAGAATAGCATGCCTAGAATAGATAAGTAAGAATGAATAGGATGATCACCTCCCATTCCCTCACTAATATAGAAAATCGGTTCCTGTAGCCCCACTAGATGCCTTGGGTGAGACTTCACTTGCATGCAGGTGATGATTAAAGGGTCGATGTTTGAATGGTTTTGTTTGTTAACATAAATTGAACCTAGGGTATTATAGTTGTGCACCAACAAATGGTTCCATTGTCAGGACCCAAAATCTGTGATTGAGGGAATATTTTGGAGGCCAACTAAGAAAGAAATCTCAGAATGGTTAGAAGGGAAGGAAAAAGAGTTTGCTCGGAGAGAGAATAGGAACCCTGATATGAGTGATGAGAAATGGATGCAAACATATGTGTACATAGAGCTTCATGATATTTTCTTTGGATAATTTCCAATTATTTTGACTGAGTGGTTAGAAAGAATAGTGGAGAATATTGGAAGGTACCAAACCGCAGCGCAAAGAAACTGGAATCTGGATTTGGTGAGGAAATTAAATTTTGTAAGTAATAAAACTTATTGTGCAATTGATTTCTTGTTGGATAATATATTAGGAGGATATATTACAAAATTTGTAGTAGATTGTACCCAACCATACAATGTTGTAGAAAGAGACATCTTCAAAGGTTTGCAGGGAAGTTTCATGAAATCATTGGGTACATGGATAAAGATGTTGTTTTTTGACAAGCGCATGATAACAATGGAGTCTAGCTACAAATGGGCTTCACGTTCATAGGGGAACTGGGGGATGACAAGAGGATAGTATGAGGAAAAGAGAGAATGAAGGAAGAAATGAAGAATGAAGGTAGGGACTAAGGATATAGAGAACCTAAAAATTTGTACCAGAGGAAGAAGACGAGTTTGGAGTATTTCACAGTGGAAGGAGGTACAAGAGACAAAAGACTGGGGCTAAGAAAGGAGAGGTACTAGAGTGGAAGAGGACCTTTTGTAATAGTTCAAATCCTAGAGATACCATACATAAAAGGAGAGGAAGAGGGAATCCATTCTAGTCTTATAATAGAAGAGTTGTCAGTTCCTACTCAGACTGGATACTGTGTCAAATCCATGACCCTGTGTGAGTCACCACAATCTGAGATAAACGTTGAAGAATTCTCAAAAGCAATTATAGTTAGCAAGGAAGGATTGATTCAGATTATTTTCGGCACGAAATGAGAGCGGAGATATAACAAATAAATGCACAGAGATATCGTAGATATTCAATAATATAACAGAAATGTATCATAGATGCAACCATAAACACAGATATACATTAATACATGATTTCTTTTAATGAAAGAAATGTACAGAGACTGTAAAAATATAGAGTGAAAGACTCGCTAGAATGGTGGCAGCGTATCTCTAAGAAGAGTTGTGATGGCTACTCGCATTCGCAAGAAGATGGTTACAATGAGGCTCTAAAGGCCTTTTTACAATAAACAAGAATGTCCAAAACCCTAGACATCCAAAAACCTAACCCTAGGAGATGAAGCGCCAAAAGTCACGTGGGCCCCGTTTGGGTAAGTTAGTACATCAACTTCCTGTGGTTGTAACTTTGCATACAATCTCCGTTGTAGGCGTGTGATAGCCCATTGGAAAGGTATCATCGAGGGAATTCATTTTTGGGGATCAATCATTTCTATGGCTCTCATTGAGGAGCTCGATCCCGAAAAACCTTCATTTAGGCCCTCAAAATGGCCCCGGAAGTTAAAAACTGCTAAAAATAGTAAATTGCCAAAATTGTCAGAAAAATGTTTTGAGCCAGTCGGACAAGGTGGGTGGCCATTGATATCCACCTGGATCAATCCTCCCTCCTTAGGAAGCAATGGTCTCCATTGCGTTGAGTTCTCGGGGGAGAGGGAAAAGCGTTTGCTGAATCTGCATCTTGGTGAGTTGCTTGTCTTGTTGGAGATGTCGCGTTGCTCAGTTTATGGAAGTCTGTCACGAACTTGTTGAGGCTGAGGCTGTTCAACAAGTCAAGATACATGAGAGGACAGTGTGCAGAAGGAAAATTTGCACTTTTTTGTATCCTTTTCGACTTTCTTTTGTTTGATAGAAGGTGATTGGGGTGAGGTTGTAGTGGTTGCAGTGTCCTTCTGTTCTCCTTTTGAACAGATTGTGAAGAAGCTAAATTTTGCAGTATGAGATACTACCTTGTGGCACTTTTTAGGTGGAAGAGTAGTTGGAACTACCTCTGGTATTCTGTAGATATGACCCCCCAAAGAAACAATGACACTGCGGGGTTGAGACTCATAAACAACATGGTGCTTCCACATATATGGTTGGCCAAAGAGAACATCACAGACATCCAGTGGGGAAACATCACATAATACCTCATCCTTGAAGGGTTGGATGTCATATGACAATCGACATTGTTGGCTGACATGGAGATCTCGTCCTTGGTGAAGCCACCCGATGCTGTATGCCTGTGGATGTGGTGTTGTTGAAAATCCCAACTGTTTGACGACCTCTTCTAAGATGAGGTTATTTTGGCTTCTGCTATCAACAATAAAATCAAGTGGGGTCCCCTTCACCCACATCTGTGAATGAAAAAGGCGCTCCCCCTCTTCAGGATCTGTTGGTTCTTCTGGTTGAATTGTTGTGGTCGTGACAATAACAGTGGGGTCCGCGTTAATGATCTGTCCTTTACCATTATTTTCACAATCAGATTCTGAATACGGGTTTGGCTCTTTGTCTTTAATCTCGTCCACCAATGATTTTTTTGAGCACAATTCATTGGTGTTGTGCTAGGGGATTTTGTGGAACTCACACCATTTTCCGGTGTCCTTCTTTGTCTTCTTGTGATCCATCTTTTCTTGTGTCTTGGACTGGTTTTCAGGAGACTATTTGTTAGGGGCATCTTTGTCATACTTCAATTTTTGTGGATTTGCAAACCCGAAATCCCATTTGTTTTGGTGCTTAAATTTTTTCTCGATTTTAACAGCACATCGATAAGAAGCACCGAGTCATGAGATGTCTAGAAAATTTATTTCAGTATGGATGTATCTGTGTAGAGCCCCATGGTATTCTAGAACCAAATGTCGCTCAGAGTCTTTGATACCCATATTGGTGTGAAAGGTATGGAAGTTATTGGTGAACTCCAAAACTGTTTGGCCCCTCTCTTGCCAGCAGGGTAATAATGTTTCTTTACCGCATCCACAAAAAAATCCTAAGTGGGATTGGCCCCGTACATTCCAGACTCCTCTGAGGAACTTTTCTCCCAGTAAGATTCCGACCAATATTTGACATGAGGGAGAGATTTAAGGAGTGTGAAGGTGATATTTTCTTTGTCGGAAAAATTGTGAATAGAGAAATAACCTTCTAGCAGAGTTAACCATTTTTCTAGGGCTTCTGCATCTATCTGTCCTTCAAATACAAGAATATCAAAATTAAGTTGTACCTTGAAAGGTGAGGTGCCTCCAAAGTGGTCGTGTGATGAAGATGTGCCTGTTGTTATTGGCAAGCATTGAAGGATGTGGGAAAAATTCTCCATCATTTCATCCCTCTGTCGCGTGAGAACTTGCTCAAGCAATAGATTGATAGGATCGTCTGCTCCATCATTTTTCTTTTCTTCCACCATTGAGGGTTTATTGGGTGTGCAAGAGTGATTGTATTCAAGAGAGACAAGATCGAGACTAAACTTTCTATACTTGGACCTCGTCGGGGACATGCACTGAAAAAACAATCAAGAGCATCCTGCTCTGATACCACTGATCCAGATTATTTTCGGCACGAAATGAGAGCGAAGATATAACAAAGAAATGCACAGAGATATCATAGATATTCAATAATATAACATAAATGTATCATTGATGCAAACATAAACACAGATATATAGTAATACACGATTTCTATTACTGAAAGAAATGTACAGAGACTGTAAAAATACAAAGTGAAAGACTCGCTAGAATGGTGGCAGCTTATCTCTGAGAAGAGATGTGATGGCTACTTGCATTTGTAAGAAGATGGTTACAATGAGGTTCTGAAGACCTTTTTACAATAAAAAAGAATTCCCAAAACCATAGACATCCAAAAACCTAACCCTAGGAGATGAAGCGCCAAAAGTCACGTGGGCCCCGTTTGGGTAAGTTAGTACATCGACTTCCCGGGGTCGTAACTTTTGCATATGATCTCTGTTTTAGGCGTGTGATAGCCCATTGGAAAGGCACCATTGAGGATATTCATTTTGGGGGCTCAATCATGCCTTCAAATATCATTGAGGATCTTGATCCCGAAAAACCTTCATTTAGGCCCTCAAAATAGCCCCGAAAGTTAAAAACTGCTAAAAATAGTAAATTGCCAAAATTGACAGAAAACTATTTTGAGCCAGTCAGACAAGGTGGGTGGCCACCAATATCCACCTGGGTCAATCCTCCCTCCTTAGGAAGAAATGGTCTCCATTTCTTTGAGTTACCGGGGGAGAGGGAAAAGCATTTGCTGAATCTGCATCTTGGTGAGCTGTTTGTCTTGCTAGAGATGTCGCATTGCTCAGTTTGTGGATGTCTGTCACGAACCTGTTGAGGTTGAGGTTGTTCAACAAGTTGATATACATGAGAGGACAGTGTGAAGAAGGAATATTTGAGCTTTGCTGCAGCCTTTCCAACTTTCTTCTGTTTGATAGAAGGTGCTTGGGGCGAGGTTGTAGTGGTTGCAGTGTCCTTCTGAATAGATTGAGAAGAAGCTAAATTTTGAAGTATGAGATACTACCTTGTGGCACTTTTTAGGTGGAACAGTAGTTGGAAGTACCTATGGTATTTTGTAGAGATGACCCCCCAAAAAAACAATGACATTGGGGGGTTGAGACTCATAAACAACATGGCGCTTCCACATATATGGTTGGCCCAAGAGAACATCACAGACATCCAGTGGGGAAACATCACATAATACCTCATCCTTGAAGGGTTGGATGTCATATGACAATCGATATTGTTGGCTGACATGAAGATCTCGTCCTTGGCGAAGCCACCCGATGTTGTATGCTTGCGGGTGTGGTGTTGTCGACAATCCCAACTATTTGATGACCTCTGCTAAGATGAGGTTCTTCTGGCTTCCGCTATCAACAATAAAATGCAGCGGGGTCCCCTTCACCCACATCTATGAATGAAAAAGGTGCTCCCCCTCTTCAGGATCTGTTGGTTCTTTTGGTTGAATTGTTGTGGTCGTGACAATAGCAGTGGGGTCCTCGTCAATGATCTGTCCTTTACCATTATTTTTAGAATCAGATTCTGAATCAGGGTTCGTCTCTTTGTCTTTGATATTGACCACCAATGACTATTTTGAGTGACATTCATCAGTGTGGTGCCAGGGGCTTTTGTGGAACTCACACCATTTTTTGGTGTCCTTCTTTGTCTTCTCGTGACCCTTCTTTTCTTGTGTCTTGGAATGGTTTTCAGGAGACTATTTGTGATACTTCGATTGTTGTGGATTTGCAGACTCGAACTCTCGTTTTTTCTGGTGCTTAAATTTCTACTTGATTTTAACAGCGTATTCATAAGCAACATCGAGTGATGAGATGTTCAGAAAATCCATTTCAATCTGGATGTTTCTGTGTAGAGCCCCATGGTATTTCAGAACCAAATGTCGCTCGAAGTCTTTGATACCCAAATTGGTGCACAAGGTATGGAAGGTGTTGGTGAACTCCAGAACTGCTTGGCCCCTCTCTTGCCACAATGTGGTTCATCTCATGTACTGGTCCCATAGTTGCCAACAGGGTAATACTGTTCCTTTACTGCATCCACAAAACAATCCCAAGTGGGATCGGCCCCGTACATTCCAGACTCCTCCGTGGAACTTTGATCCCAGTAAGTTTCCCACCAATATTTGACATGAGGAAGAGCTTTAAGGAGTGCGAAGGTGATCTTTTCTTTGTCAGAATAACTGTGAACAAAGAAATAACCTTCTAGCAAAGTTAACCATTTTTCTAGGGCTTCCGCATCTATCTGTCCTTCAAATACAGGAATATCAAAATTAAATTGTACCTTGAAAGGTGAGGTCCCTATAAAGTGGTTTCTTGATGAATATTCTCCTGTTGTTATCGACAGACATTGAAGGATGTGGGAATAATTCTCCATCATTTCGTCCCTCTGTCGCGTGAGAGCTTGCTCAAGCAACATATTGATAGGATCGTCTTCTCCGTCGTTTTTCTTTTCTTTCGCCATTAAGGGTTTATTGGGTGTGCGAGAGATATTTTCTTCAAGAGAGACAAGATCGAGACCCAACTTGCTATACTCGAACCTCGTCGGGGACATACATTGAAAAAACGATCAAGAGGAGCCTGCTTTGATACCACTGATTCAGATTATTTTCGGTATGAAATGAGAGCGGAGATATAACAAAGAAATGCAAAGAGATATCACAGATGTTCAATAATATAAAAGAAATGTATCAGAGATGCAACCATAAACATAGATATACAGTAATACACGATTTCTATTAATGAAATAAATGTACAGAGACTATAAAAATACAGAGTGAAAGACTCGCTAGAATGGTGACATCTTATCTCTAAGAAGAGATGTGACGGTTACCCGCATTCGCAAGAAGATGGTTACAATGAGGCTCTGAAGGCCTTTTTACAATAAACAAGAATGTAAAAAAACACTAGACATCCAAAAACCTAACCCTAGGAGATGAAACGCCAAAAGTCACGTGGGCCCCATTTGGATAAGTTAGTACATCAACTTCCCGGGGTCGTAACTTTTGCATACGATCTCCGTTTTAGGCGTGTGATAGCCTGTTGGAAAGGTATCATCGAGGAGATTCATTTTGGGGGACCAATCATTCCTTTGGCTATAATTGAAGATATTTATTCTGAAAAACCTTCATTTAGGCCCTCAAAATGGCCCCGGAAGTTAAAAATTGCTAAAAATAGTAAATTGTCAAAATTGCCATAAAACTATTTTGAGCCAGTTGGACAAGGTGGGTGGCCACCGATATCCACTTGAATCAATCCTCCCTCCTTAGGAAGAAATGGTATCCATTGCGTTGAGTTCCCAGGGGAGAGGGAAAAGTGTTTGCCGAATCTGCATCTTGGTGAGTTGCTTGTCTTGTTGGAGATGTCATGCTGCTCAGTTTGTGGAAGTCTGTCATGAACCTGTTGAGGCTGAGGTTGTTCAACAAGTCAAGATACATGAGAGGACAGTGTGCAAAAGAAATATTTGTGCTTTGCCACAGCCTTTTCGAATTTCTTCTATTTGATAGAAGGTGCTTGGGGCGAGGCTGTAGTGGTTGCAGTGTCCTTTTGTTCTCCTTTTGAACAGATTGTAAAGAAGCTAAATTTTGCAGCATGAGATACTACCTTGCGGCACTTTTTAGGTGGAACAGTAGTTGGAACTACCTCTAGTATTATGTAGAGATGACCCCCAAGAGAAACAATGACACTACGGGGTCGAGACTCATAAACAACATGGCGCTTCCACATATATGGTTGGCCCAAGAGAACATCACAGACATCTAGTGGGGAAACATCACATAATACCTCATCCTTGAAGGGTTGGATGCCATATGAAAATCGACATTGTTGGTTGACACAGAGATATCGTCCTTGGCGAAGCCACCCGATGTTGTATGCCTGCGGGTGTGGTGTTGTCGACAATCCGAACTATTTGACGACCTCTGCTGAGATGAGGTTCTTCTAGCTTCCGCTATCAACAATAAAATATAGCTGGGTCCCTTTCACCCACATTTGTGAATGAAAAATTCACTCCCCCTCTTCAAGATCTGTTGGTTCTTCTGGTTGAATTTCTATGGTCGTGACAATAGTAGTGGGGTCCACGTCAATGATTTGTCCTTTACCATTATTTTCACAATCAGATTCTGAATCAGGGTTCGGCTCTTTGTCTTTGATATCGACCACCAATGACTATTTTGAGTGGCATTCATCGGTGTTGTGCTAGGGGATTTTTTGGAACTTGCACCATTTTCTGGTGTCCTTCTTTGTCTTCCAGTGACCCTTCTTTTCCTATGTCTTGGACTGGTTTTCGGGAGACTGTTTGTTAGGGGCATCCTTTTCATACTTCGGTTGTTGTGGATTTGCAGAACCAAACTCCCATTTGTTTTGGTTCTTAAATTTTTTCTCGATTTTAACAGCATATCGATAAGCAGCACCGAGTGATGAGATGTCCAGAAAATCCATTTCAGTTTGGATGTATCTGTGTAGAGCCCCACGGTATTTCAGAACCAAATGTCACTCGGAGTATTCGATACCCATCTTGGTGCGTAAGGTATGGAAGGTACTGGAGAATTTTAGAACTTCTTGGCCCCTCTCTTACCGCAGTGTGGTCCATCTCATGTACTGGTCCTCATAGTTGCCAATAGGGTAATATTGTTCCTTTACTGCATCCACAAAAAATCTCAAGTGGGATCGGCCCCGTACATTCTAGACTCCTCCGTGGAACTTTTCTCCCAGTATGTTTCCCACCAATATTTAACATGAGGGAGAACTTTAAGGAGTGCGAAGGTGATATTTTCTTTGTCGAAAAAATTGTGAACAGAGAAATAACCTTCTAGCAGAGTTAACCATTTTTCTAGGGATTCTGCATCTATCTGTCCTTCAAATACAGGAATATCAAAATTAACTTGTACGTTGAAAGGAGAGGTGCCTCCAAAGTGGTCGCTTGATGAATATGCGCATGTCACGTGAGAGCTTGCTCAAGCAATAGATTGATAGTATCATCTGCTCTATTGTTTTTATTTTCTTCTGCCATTGAGGGTTTATTGGGTGTGCGAGAGTGATTTTATTCAAGAGAGATAAGCTCGAGACCCAACTTTCTATACTTATACCTCGTTGGGGACATGAACTGAAAAAACGATCTAGAGCAGGCTGCTTTGATACCACTGATCTGGATTATTTTTGGCACGAAATGAGAGCGGAGATATAACAAAATAATGCATAGAGATATCGCAGATATTAAATAATATAACATAAATGTATGAGAGATGCAACCATAAACGTAGATATACAGTAATACACGATTTATATTAATGAAATAAATGTACAGAGACTGTAAAAATACAGAGTTAAAGACTTGCTGGAATGGTGGCAGCTTATCTCTGAGAAGAGATGTGATGGCTACTCGCATTTGCAAGAAGATGGTTACAATGAGGCTCTGAAGGTCCTTTTACAATAAAAAATAATTCCAAAAACCCTAGAAATACAAAAACCTAACCCTAGGAGATGAAGCGCCAAAAGTCACGTGGGCCCCGTTTGGGTAAGTTAGTACATGAACTTCCCGGGGTCGAAACTTTTGCATACGATCTCCGTTTTAGTCGTGTGATAGCCCGTTGGAAAGGTATCATTGAGGAGATTCCTTTTGGGAGCTCACCCATGCCTTTGGCTATAAATAAGGAGTTCGATCCCGAAAAACCTTCATTTAGGCCCTGGAAGTTAAAAACTGCTAAAACTAGTAAATTGCCAAAATTGCCAGAAAACTATTTTGAGCTAGTCGGACAAGGTGGGTGGCCACCAATATCCACCTAGATCAATCCTCCCTCCTTATGAAGAAATGATATCCATTGCGTTGAGTTCCCGGGGGAGAGGGAAAAATGTTTTCTGAATTTGCATCTTGGTGAGCTGCTTGTCTTGTTGGAGATGCCGCGTTGCTCAGTTTGTGGAAGTCTGTCACGAACCTGTTGAGATTGAGGTTGTTCAACAAGTCGAGATACATGAGAGGACGGTGTGCAGAAGGAATCTTTGCGCTTTGCTACAACCTTGTAGACTTTCTTCTATTTGATAGAAGGTTCTTGGGGCAAGGTTGTAGTGGTTGCAGTGTCCTTCTGTTCTCCTTTTGAATAGATTGTGAAGAAGCTAAATTTTCCAGTATGAGATACTACCTTGTGGAAATTTTTATGTGGAACAATAGTTGGAACTACCTCTTGTATTTTGTAGAGATGATCCCCTAGAGAAACGATGACACTGCAGGGTTGAGATTCATAAATAGCATGGCGCTTCCACATATATGGTTGGCCCAAGAGAACATCACAAACATCCAGTGGGGAAACCTCACATAATACCTTATCCTTGAAGGGTTGGATGCCGTATGAAAATCAACATTGTTGGCTGAAATGAAGATCGCATCCTTGGCGAAGCCACCCAATGTTGTATGCCTGTGGGTGTGGTGTTGTTGACAATCCCAACTATTTGATGACCTCTGCTGAGATAAATTTCTTATGTCTTCTGCTATCAACAATAAAATGCAGCGGGGTCCCCTTCACCCACATCTGTGAATGAAAAAGGCACCCCCCCTCTTCAGGATCTGTTGGTTCTTCTGGTTGAATTGTTGCGGTCACGAAAATAGCAGTGGGGTCCACGTCAATGATTTGTCCATTACCATTATTTTCACAATCAGATTCTGAATCAAGATTTATCTCTTTATCTTTGATCTCAACAACCAATGACTGTTTTGAACGACATTCATCAGTGTTGTGCTAGGGGATTTTTTGGAACTCGCACCATTTTTCGGTGTCCTTCTTTGTCTTCCCGTGACCCTTCTTTTCTTATGTCTTGGACTAGTTTTTGGAAGACTGTTTCTTAGGGGCATCTTTTTCATACTTGAGTTGTTGAAGATTTCTAGACCCGAACTCCCGTTTGTTCTGGTGCTTAAATTTCTTCTCGATTTTAATAGCATATCGATAAGCAACATTGAGTGATGAGATGTCCAAAAAATCCATTTCATTCTAGATGTATCTGTGTAGAGCCCCACAGTATTTTAGAACCAAATGTCACTCGGAGTCTTTGATACCTGGCTTGGTGCGCAAGGTATGGAAGGTATTGGTGAACTCCGGAACTGCTTGGCCCCTATCTTGCCGCTGTTTGGTCCATCTCATGTACTGGTCCTCATAGTTGCCAATAGGGTAATACTGTTCCTTTACCGCATCCACAAAAAAATGCCATGTGGGATCGACCCCGTACATTCCAGACTCCTCCGTGGAACTTTTATCCCAATAAGTTTCCCACCAATATTTGACATGAGGGAGATCTTTAAGGAGTGCAAAGGTGATCTATTCTTTGTTGAAAAAATTGTGAACATTTATTCAATAGAGGGTTTTTGTATGGATGGAGGCAAAGGATTGTTAAATTGACAGTCTGGGATGACTTGATCGCATTGTTCAATATATCCTAAACCATATCTTGGAGTCCCTGGTGGTCTCATTCCTTTATAAATGTCTTGGAGTCGTGGATCTAATGTTTCTATGGTCGGCATGTAATGAATCATTAGACAAACTGATAAACCCTTATTTGAAGTGCTATGTTCTTCAGTATTTTGAATATCTCGAAAAGATATAGATCTACCCATAATGAAAGTAATAACTATTACTGCACAGAAAAGCAGGGTGTTTAATTCTAGTTCTTCGCACCAGAGTGAAAGAATGTCAAATAAGCTCTTGGCTGACTTCTCAGGCAATAACAAGTTAGAACTTCGAAATCCGTATCAGAAGTCTCGGGCCTTTGAAAGACAAGGTTTTATTCAAGCTTCATTCTCTTCCGGAGGAAGCCTCTGATACTATTTGTAACTCAGAGGCTTCCTCTGGTGGAGAATGAAGCTTGAATAAAACTTGTCTTTGTCTTCTTCCTTTGTCGACTGCTTTCTTTTGCGATCTCAGCGTGAACCGAGAAAACCTCCTATGTGAACCCAAGAAAATCCCAGCATGAACCTTTGAACAACCCGATGCCTAATTGCCTTTAGTGGCCACCTGCCTAGTGGGACTTACCACGACGCTATTCAGGACCTAAGTGAACTTCCGACAATCTTCTCAGTGAATTTTCGTGCAGTCTTCCAGTGAACTTTTGATAATCGCATTAGTAGGCAAACAGATAAAGCATAATATAGAGACAAGATGATAGACAATTTTCAGAGATAATATTCCGAAGCTGATTTATATTTCATGAGCCAAAATGACATGGATATACATACTTTTAGATCAAGAATAGATTGCTCTCCCTCACAACATTACAGACAGATAGACTGATACTAAATGCTTTTGCCACTTTAGGTTCGTGTTGGCTGAGCCAGAATCACGCAGGCTTATCAAAGCAACTTACAAGAAAGACACAAAGCTCGAAGAGAGGGAGCTTAGAGAACTCAGACTTACAGACTCACCAAAAAACCTCCCGTTTGAATGAACCTCTCTTCTCCTTATATACAAAATTTTGGAGAAGAGAATCATTTTCTTGAAAAGACTAGAAAAGACATTTTACTATTCTTTTGGAATCAAATCTACTTTTAGGATTTGGCAGAGAGAACATGCAAGAACCATCCAACCAAATTTCAAATCTACTTTCCACGTATTAGAAGTAACTTTAGAAATGCGGGTCAAACCACGCCAAAAGCTAGAGAAGTGCTCTAGGTTTCTAAGATGATTTTATTAGAAACACTATTATGTACAAGGTGGAGTTTATAACTGAAACCCACGAAATACGACTGACACCACTGTCACCCAGTAAGACATGAATTACGACTGACACCATTGTCGATCAGAAAGACATGAAAATGGATGGGTTCCACCAAGATTCTTTATTCTACAGGCTGATCATAAAAGTGATTGAAACGATATGGGTCCCAATGTTGAGTGTAGACTTCTCTGTACATCATCGAGTCTCCTTCATTGTCTTCTTCTTGTTGGAGAACATATTTTTTTCTGATGTCCCAAGGATGCTTTTCATTTATGAAGCTTGTCATGTAGCCAGTATCTGAAATTTGACTAAGACGATGAACATTATCTGAAAGATTTAAATGATGAAACATTTGTTCAACATCCAATACATCAAGATGTATTGCACTTGGGTTTAACCCAAAAATTTTCCACCAAGTTTCAAGCCAAGCTGGTTCAGGATAGGTATTTGATCTGAAGTTATTGACAAATTTTATCATACAGTAATAGTATTTATACCTGTCACTCCATAAGCACATATGATTCTAGTAAGCTTGATATTGGTAGTAATTTATCCGATGAAGGAGATGAGAAGGATCTTTTTGGGGCCAAGACTGCAATTCTCTCATCCAATTTATCACAAAATAAAAATGATTTGGTGTCTCACGCCATTGTTGAGAGTTTTGACAAAACCATATTCAGAATGGAGATCTTAGCCTGGTGACATCACCCATTTCTATTAGCTTTTCCCAAGCTGCAAGAGTAGAGGCTTGATGTATTCTACCTATAAGATGTTGTGGAGGTATCACATGAATGCTTATATTAGAGGAAAATCTAGGTAGATCGAATTCAATCCCTTCAGACCATCTTAACTCCCAATGTGGAGCCCAGTTTTGAGAATAGGTTTCCCAATCAAGATTGTCATCAACATGTTCTGTCACTAGCCTATTGTTTAGGTCATCCTATGTGTTAATAATGACTAGACTTTTAGGTTGGTTTGAACAAAACACAATATTTGCCTGTGGTTTTGAAATGAAGGGAATTATCTTTTTAAAAGGGGGGTGGCCTTTTGCTAGGCTTGGAATCGTAATGGAAAGGCTAGGTGTCCTAGAGATGTTCTGGCAGATCCATGAGGTTCAACAACAACAAGAAAAGGAGTTCCCAAAATACAATCTACAGGTAGATCTGCTAAGATAAATTTCATTCCTAAAGCATACTGGTCAAACCATAGCACACCTTTGGGAATTTCAAAGTCAAAATCTGTGGAAACATTGCCTAGTTCGATGGCCGAGTAATTGCTAGAGAGCCAATATTTACAAAGAAATAGATTTCTATTGAGGAGATTCATATCTGATCCAGTATCTAGCAAAGCATTCAGACAAACTATCTCTGTGTTGATTTCTAAATTTATCTTGACATGATATTTTTGATACTGGATAGTCAAGATTTTCATAGCATTTAGTCCTTGCAAATGATTTGAATCATGGGGATGACTTTCTTGCTCTACTGGTACATCTTCTAGTGGTGGAGGAAGGAATTCGATCTGTTCTTTCAAATCTTTTATTTCTTGCCTTGCCCATGAATCAACTTTATATGAATCTCCAGAAACTCCTTCATATTGATTCATCTTTAGCTTAAGTTCAACAACTTCTTTCTTCAAGAAAAATACTTCTTTTGAAAGATCTGTTAGAGAGGGATGTTGCAATTTGGTTTCCTTATTGTGCTTAATAAAAGACCTAGTGTTTCTTTCAAATGAAGCCTCTAGAAACAATGGTTTCTTCTCCGTTATATGGGAAGATTCTGGATTCCTTTGCTTGTGCTCAGTTGTCATAGTTTTCAAAAAATATTCTAATAAGGATTTTTTCATATCTCCTTTTGGTAAATCCTTTATTTGAGATAGAATTTGGGCTTCTTGATCTCCAGTGTTGTGGTACATACATACTTTTATTTTTTCTCCGTGTCTATGAAAACTGAATATAGAATCTGACTCAGATGAATTTTCACATGAACAACAATTCAGATTATAACACTTACAATGATGATTTAGAAGGATTTCTTCATCGTCGGATCTAAATCCAAAGTCTGAAGTTTCTGTGGATTCATAACAACACCCTTCATGAAGTAAATGTACTTCTTCCCTTTTGACAAAAGGATGATGTGGGCATTTATTTGCTAAGTGATCATTTGCTCCACATCTGTTGCAGTGAACCCTGTGTGCTAGTTGTTATGTTGTTTTTGTACTAGCCTTTTGATGTTCTTCTTTGGCTTTTTGTTTTGAAAATTTTCCTTTAGATATCTTTGAATTTCTTCCATCTAGGCATGAACTTGCTATGTGTCCCAGCTTGCCACATAGCCATCATTGTAGTTGTTTCCTTGCTTGGCTAGAATGTGTCTTTAGCTTAATGTCTTCAGGTTTATAATAGTTAGTTTTTTGTTCATATCTGACCCTGTTTAGAGGTTCTTTCTCTTTGAATGCCCTAAATTTCTTTTTCTTTCTCTTGATGGGATCAGTTCTGGTATAGACCATATTTTTCATAGATAGACTTGTTGTCAGGAAAGTGAGACAGCTTTTGGATGGACTTATGGACTTTCATATTTATACATAGTCCAATTAGGGTCGTTGTGATAAGAGAATAAATTTCTCCCCAAGTATACATCTCATAAGGTAATTTGAATGTCTCTTGCATTTTGAGATATTCTACGAACTTACTAGGGATTGCTGCAAGGTAGACTTGCTTCCATAAAAGATTCTGACTGTCTTTTACCTCAAATATTATTTGAGTCCATTCTTTGTGGAATTCCTCATATTCTGACATTCTTCTGCATTTGATATTCATTAATATCATTTCATTTTTGTCAGCTAATTCTTCTTTAGCACCACACCAATGTTCTAGAATGAGTGTGGTGAGGGCTCCTATCATATTGTTTTGAGGAGTTCTATTGAGATGGTAGAAAACATCTCCTTGTTCATCTCTTAGAACATCTGCTTCCATTTTTGTTATCATTATTGGTGAGGAAATGACTTCCCACCATTTACTCAAAGTTCTTGTGAAGCATTGGATCAAGGATTTGCATGCTTCTATTTCATTTTTCCCTTTCATGCACATAATTTTATAGGAGACATACATTATGCGCAGTAGTTGACGAATTTTTCCAATTGATAGACCATCTATGTTCCATTTAGGAAACCAATCTTCGGTAAATAATTGAGATTCATGCATTTTTCCTTTTCCTAGAAGGTCAGGTGCAGGTGGTCTAGTCGTATGATGAGGAACATCTTCATATGAAGGTCTTTGGATAGAAGCTAAAGATAGGTTAGGATTTGTGGAAGAAGAAGAAGAAGAGGGTTTAGATTGCTCTTTTGGAAAATGAATTGGGAATTTCTTTTCGATAGATCCTTGTTCAGGCCTATATACAGGGGAAATGATGGAAATAGGAGAATGTGGGAGAATAAATGATTGGATAATTAGCTTGTCAGGAGTAGTATCCTTTGGTTTGATTTCTAACATAGTTTTTCCTATGACTGAGAAGGCTTGTCCTAACCCTTTCATCAGTTCTTCATGGTTTTTTGCAGAATCTTCAGTTCTTTGCATCACTATGCTTTGTGTTTTTCCAACACGATAATTGATATCCCCTACTCTGTCGTTTATCTAGTTTATAGACTGTACCATTGTGTTTGTAGAAACTTGTAAGTCTCTAATGTGTCCTTTTCTGGCATAGTCATTGGTCACAAATGTATGTGTGGCCATACCTCTAAGGGCAGTATTTGTCCAATTTACTTGTTTTGATATGGACTGTTCCCTTTTTTCAACACTCGAGAGTTGGGTAGCTTCATGAGCTAATATTAGAGGTATAGCTTTGACTTGTCTATTACTATCTTCAAGAATAATACCTTTAAAAGGTGGAAAGGTTGATGTAGATTCGACAGTTTTTCCTTCCAGGTTTTTCCATTCATGGCGGGCAGATCCTTCTTTTCCTCCTTCCATCATGGACTGTAGGATTTTGAGATTTTCTTTTCCATTCATAGAAAGAGATCTAGAGGTTATTTTTGAAATATATGCCTGCCATTCTAAAAACAAATAGGTCTTTTCTTCATCTGAAGTGGAAATATTAAATTCAGAAGAATTAGGATGTGTAAAAAGGTCCTAGTTAAGCATTTTCTTGATCTATGCTTCTTCCATGGTATTCTTGGAACATCCCATCATAATAGAATGGAATTTATGGATTTCTTCAATAGAAGGTTTTTATATGGATGGAAGGCAAAGGATTGTTAAATCGACAGTTTGAGATGACTTGATCGCATTGTTCAATATATCCTAAACCATATCTTGGAGTCCCTGGTGGTCTCATTCCTTTATAAATGTCTTGGAGTCGCGGATCTAATGTTTCTATGGTGGGCATGTAATGAAACGGAAATAGCTGTGCATTTTTCTTTGTAAAATGACATCTATCTAGTTATTCTGAAATACTGAGAAGCACCCAAAAAGTGAGAAGCACTTACAGTCTCTCCAACATAGTTAAACTGGAGAAATTTGGCAAGGGTCCGCTCAGCTGATTATTGTCAAGTGTCCTGCTAATTTCAACACCAAAGGATGAATGCGACTTCCAGCATAATATTCAAAGGAAAAACGCTGTTTCTATTTCACATGATCTTGGGTTAAGACTTATGAACCGCTGATAGTCTTCACACATTATTAACAATGTTCGTCAGTATTTCAACCATAAGCTATAACTAATTTCACTACAAAGCTGGACAGAGAGACAATCTATAATGGCCATTATTTATTGTATTCTGGAGAGGGTTAGACAAGGGATACACAGAAAGTAGAACTCTGCTTCCAGGTTGATCAACGCATTCAATCGTCCAATATCCTCGGGTACAGATCCAGAAAGATTCCTTCCAGAAAAATTGCTAGCAACGAGAGGATTATCATAAGGGGTTAAAATTTCTGTCAATTTCAATTATAATTAGTCGTAGTAAACAAAACAACGTGTTAAACTTACATTTCCGAAATTCTAAATGGCGAAGCGCTGTAATTACAATAAATTCCTTGCCACGCGAAACCAAATCAAGGATCAGAAATCCAATTTTTGATGTCAAACCTTTTTTTGATACCTTGAAGAGCTTCAACTGCATTTTAGGAACTGCTTGGTTAGACGTTGAATTATAGTACCACTGAATTTTAACTACGATAAATTTAGTAAGACACTTACTATCTTGTGAATTCGTTGGCTGTTCCGTATCATATACGGAGTAGTACTCAAAAGCGTTGATTATAGGACGAGTGGTAGAATCAGTGGCCTTCACGACGTGAAAGCTGAAGTGAGGTGTATCATTGGATATGAGTGCTAGGTCCAGGGTAGAATAATTCCTTACCGTAGTAATGGTTCCAGGCCTTCTTTCCCCATTTATGGTAACGTAAAAAGATCTGGATGTAATCAGCGTCTCTATCTCCGCAAAATATAACAGTAGTAATGATTTATGCTCGGGGTCTGTTGGTAGCGGGAATTCATAGTCGTTCACATTCATAACCCACGCCGTTTGCATGACAGCAGATGGAGGAAGGTTTTTGGTATCGTTTGATGAAATGGGCTCTGGAGAAAATACAGACCTTACCCGACTTGAATCATCAGTATCTGAATATGGTTTCCAGATACGGTCAAAGTTGTCTTTAGGATACCTGTTTAATTCACCATACAGAGCTATTCAGCTTAGTCCTCAAGAAAAAATATCACAATTTTACACAATGCATCAAACTTATTTTGGGCATATTTAGCATCGGTGTAAAAGGTTTCCTTAAATCCCCTAAGAAGTTAGATATAACAGACATCTAAATACTTTTACTTCACTATTATGGGGAAAAGGATTGCAACGGATGTCAAAAATTTAGTCCTTTCTTATGCTTAAGAGGCTGTTAGGTATACCTGAAACATATGAAATTCAGAATGCTCACCTAATCTTTGAATTTCCACCAACATCATTCCTTGAATTTAAAATCAACATTTCTCCTGGCTTAGCCTGGCCATACATGCCATTTTGGAGGGCTGTCAACTCGATAGCGTTAATAAAGGGAATATCAGAGTCGAAGTGCCTGATCAGGCAAATATGCAGCACTTTCCCAGAGCTAACATAGACTCCTTCATGAATAAATGGATCTTGCATACCATCCAGTTCTGTCAGTCTTTTAGAATAGAACATATCCAGTGTTTCGATCGTTACAGAAAAGATGGGGTATTTGTCGAATCTACTATAATTCCCAAAAGTAAACCATAGTCTTACGAGGCAATGCACATTGGGGTTTACAGGCAACTGATAGCAAGAGTTGTTCAGAGGCTTTGGGAAGAAGCGTACTCTTTGCAAGTAGGATGGTAAGGTTGCGCTGCCCGTGGCTTTTGTCTCGGCCGTGTTGATGTACTTACTATCAGTGACCCATTTTATATTGTTCTCATCGGTGTGATCTGTTTTCCCTCCGCAATCGATACTTAAAAATCCTGCTACCCAAAATTTCGGTGATAAAATAATATATCATTAACCGCAGAATAATATAAACAGCAAAAAAGCCATGAGCAGTTGAAGAACAAAGTTAAAGGGAAAATAGAATCTAAAATGACCTGGTTGAGCAATAACATGAACAGCCAGCACGCTGATGACGATCCAAACAGTCCATTTGCTATAATCGATCCTTTCCATCGTTGCACCAATTTTTAAGAATTCGCGCTGTACTCTCAGATAGAAGGGAATAAATTAAGCTGATGATCGAGACACCGGACGGATACCTGCAAATTCTTTGAAGATGAAATAAAAATAAATAAAAGCGCATTGCCTCGAAGCCTTAAAGATGACGTACAACTATTCAGTGGCCATAGGAACATTTTAATTGTTAATTATTTTAACAATTGACAAACTTTCAACACTTTTTAAACAAATTTTACTTTATTTATAAAATATAAAAACTAATCGAGTAAGGGGTTAACCATACTTAATCAAGTTTTAGCACGAAATCTATCAAATTTGCACCTTATGTCACCGAAGAATTATTGAATTATTGGATTCTTGACAACTCATATATATAATTTCGATATTGAGAATTTCAAAAGAAAAATCATTGGATTTTGACGTTCAGATTCTCTTTGTCGTTCTTTTGGCCAACATGAAATAGGCTAAAGTTGGTCAATTATCTTATGTTTATTAAAAAATAAAAATATGTTAAATATAGTTTATTGAAAATAAAAAAATAAAAATAAAAATAATTATTAAATTATATGTTTAATAAAAATATTAAATATGAGTGGTTTGAAAGTTGAAATAAATTTTGATTTCTTTTATAAAATATATAAAATAAAATATATGTTATTTATGTTTTGTTCATATGTGAAATTAAAATGTTATTTTGATTTTATTAAGTTAATAAAAGAATTTTAAGGCATATGAAAATGCAAATTAAAACTAATTAATTCATACATAATACAAAATTAATATAAACAAATTCATACAAAATACAAATATATATAAACACAAATATAAAATTAATACATAATATAAAATTAATATAAACACAAATACATAATATAAAATTAATATAAACACAAATACATAATATAAAATTAATATAAACACAAATATATAGTGTTAAATGCTATGAACTAAAGAAACATTTTACATGGAGCATCTTTCTAAATAATATTATCATTGCGTAATTATAGTATGGTTGCCCGCTTGATAGGCATCAGTGCCTTTTGGTTGTTGTTAATGTTTGTATGCTTTGTGGGTAGGTATGTTTGCCATTTTAGGAAATTATAGAGAGAAGGTATGTTTGCCTTTTTAGGAAATTATAGAGAGAAAGTATGTTTGCCTTCTTAGGAAATTATAGAGAGAATAAGTTATATTAAGAGCCTTTCATTCATCATTGAACTCTGAGATGTAATCTTGTATAACTGTGTTTTCATAGTTTGTTTTGTATCCGTTCTCCCAAGCATTGCACAAATTCAAGTTAATTTCATTAACTTGACTCAATGTGTACAAAGTTATTACATAAAAGTTCAGTTTTAATTGTCATTGATTGAATATACGTTGATTTATTGCATAAACAAATAGTTTCACTTTAAATTGGATTATTTATGTGATGAATTTGTGATCATTGGAAACCTTGGTAACTTCTATCATTTCCACCTAGATAGTGTTGTTGATATTGTTATAGTTTCACTTTAAATTGGATTATTTATGTGATGAATTTGTGATCATTGGAAACCTTGGTAACTTCTATCATTTCCACCTAGATAGTGTTGTTGATATTGTTATTGTTGATTTTTTTATTATTTAAAATTGAGTAGAGAAGTGCATATACAATTAAGATAAGGAAAAATACACAAAAAGATAAACATAAATATAGATAAGCTTAAATATAAAATGTTAAATGCTAAGAACTAAAAAACCATTTCACATGGAGAATCTTCCTAAATAGTATTACTATAGCACAAATACAATTAAGATAAGCTCAAATAAAAAATATTAAATGCTAAGAACTAAAGAATCACTTCACATGGACCATCTTCTTAAATAGTATTACCATAGCTTAGCCATGGTTGTCTACTTGATAGACACCACTACCCCTTGGTTTTTGTTAATGTTTGTATTCTTTGCGGGTATATTTTCCTTGGTAAGAAACTATAGATAAATAAAGTCGTGTTAAAATCCTTTCATGCATTACTAGACTCTAATATGTAATCTTGTGCTATTGTGTCTTCATAGTTTGTTTCGTATCCCTCCTCCAAAGAACTGCACAAATCCAAGTTAATTCCATTGACTCCACTAAATAAGTCCTAAGTTATTACAAAAAAAACTATGTTCCAATTGTCATTGATTGAATATATCTTGATTTATTCATATACAAGTTGCTTCAATTTCAATTGCATTATTTACTTTATGAAGTTGTGAGCATAGTAAGCTTTGGTAACTTCTATAATCTTCACCTCGATTCTGTTTTTTTTTTTTTTCTAGAGAATGTTCTGTTGAATGCTTCTTCCAAATAGGGTGGGATCCTAACCTACTAGCGTTATGTGTTTTCTCAAAGCCCTCAAATTTAAAGACGTGATGTCACTATGATCTGTTCTCACCATCGCTTTTAGTGAGTCATAGAATCTCATCCTCTAGGTTTATGTGCCTCTCTCTATCAAGGATGGAAAACTCAGGTTCATTACATCAAACCCTTTAGTGATGTCACTACTTGGGTATCATACTTAAAAGCAAATTCATGAGGTTAGGACCAATACATTGGGACTGGAAAAGGACAACCAAGACTTATATATTTCAATCCCTAACCACCTACAAATATGGTGGCGTTGGGAGCAAGCTCATACAAGCTTCCCTAGGAGTGACACACTTCATCATCCTTCTTCCACATTGCACAATGTACCACACCAAGAGGTTTATTGAGTCCAGTAAGAAGCATGTATACTTCACACTCACCAACTACATCAATCAAGTAGTCTCATCACCATAGTCACTTTTGAAAGAAAATAAAAATATAAAAATCATAGATTACTATGCCCGGTCTCATTGCTTTTGGATTTTTGTTATCCATAAGTACTTACAACTGTAAACTTGTGAACATACAAACCCATGCATCACTAATAAACCAATATTCATATACATGAGTTCAAAATTTTTGACCTATCCTATTATTTCTAGATATTCATACATAGCATATAAATTGAACTCTACTTTGCAGGTCGTGTTGATCAAATGCACCAGTACTTTGGGAGGTTGGAAGGTGAAAGGATACAAAACATGGGTTACTATGGGTTTCGTATGTGAAATATTGAATGGAATATTGTACTTCTATATTTGTTTGAGAAAATGCCTCAATGATCACTAGGTTGATTTTGTCAACTTAGATGCTTATAATGATGAACTAATGGTTAAGATTCATAAGTTAGACTAGGACTAAGCCTATGGAATATTGGAAATATTGTTGACATTGATGTCAAAGACAGGGGGAGACTATACATTTCCAAGATAAAGATTGCAAGATGGATGTTGTTGGAAATATTGTTTTTGGATTTTTGATGTTTAGTTTGGATACCCTACCTTTGAAGGCATTTTTACTTTGAAGATCTAGCTCAAATGAGAGCATATGATATATCGTTGAAAAGTTTATTCTAATACCTTTTCAAGGGTATATGACACTCCCTCTAAGTCTATAGGAATGAGGGAATATGAATTATTATGTCAGGTAAACCCAACCAGAAAGTACAGGTTAGCCCAACTAGTTTTACAGGTCGTCCCAGTCAGTTTTACAAGTCGACCCCATAAGTGAGCACAAAACACTATAAATACATGATAGATGTGTGCATTTGAAGAGTATCCAAGCAAGAAGAGCAAGTACAAGTGCGCATAAGAAATATGAGGTGTGCAAGAGGAGTTGGGGAGTATGCTTTGGGACTAAAGGTGTGCAAGAGGAGTTTTCTTGGAGTTTTAAGGGTACGCTACAAAGGACTAAGGTCTATGATGTTGTAAACTACACTTCTTTTAGGTTGTCACAATGCTACAATATGGAATTATGTTATGGGAATGATACTATGAGGTTCTCTAGGGCATGAAGGCTAAATTTGACTAGGGTTTGAAGCTATGTCTAGGGTATGAAGCAAGGACAGGAACTAGAGCATGAAATTTAAGGGTATGATAATGATATGAAATGCATGAAGTATGAAGCATGCATGTGAAGTATAAAGTAATCTATGAATGAATATATTATATTGGTACCCATACAACTCTTACTGGGTTGGTGTCCAACTAAGGAGATTGACGTCTCAAGTAGGTTGGTTCCTACACAACATCTTGCTACGTTTGTGCTCAATTGAGGAGATTGGTTTCTCCAATATGTTGGTGCCTACAAAATATCTTGTTGAGTTGGTGCTCACCTAAAGAGAATGGTGTCTCTAGTAGGTTGGTTCTTACAAGATTTGTAAGTGTAGGTTGGTGCCTACAAAAATTTCTAAAGATAAGTTTTTTGGTTTTCTCCCACAACTGTTTCCAAATCAAATTTTGTGTACCATGATTTGAGTTTAAATGCATTTATTGTTTTAAAGTTAATAAATGTTTAATGAGTGCTCATTTAGATAAAAAAGTATCTTATATATATTCACACCCCCCTCCCCTTCTCTGTATAAACATAAGTTCAACAATTGGTATTAGAGTGGGTTCTTTTGGAAATCGGCTGACCATTGGAAGGTGTTGGAATGTGTTACTTTGGAAAATAATAATTTCTAGTAAGTTGTAAAATTATGTAAAATATAGCTATACCACATCCATGATGGAGTAAAACACTATTTTTATCATTCATTATAAAAAGAGGTGAAAGTACATTTATCCCACATGTATTACTGTGATGTAATTTGTTAAGCCCTAAATTGTGGCACATTACCCCTTAATGGGGGTATATTACATTAGTATTTTTATTTTATTTATGTCATCTTGGGTTCATTAATTGTAATTGTACCTCCTAGTATCCTATATATATACGAAGGAGACCTTTCCATTTGGAATCATCTTGTATTTATGAATTTATGTGGTGTATAAGGAGGTTTCCCCCTTGAAGAGGCTTATTATCTGAATTTATCTCTTTGTCAAGGCGTGGAGTACATATTCTGATATTTTTATGCTATTTGGATATTTGGTTCTTAACATTTGGTATCAGAGCTAGACAATCCTCAGGACCAACTTCTTCAAAACAAGTCTTCATGGCATTTTCGCTACAATTTTTTTTTTTCTCGAAGGTTTCGGTATCTGAAATTTATATGGTGTAGAGGAGACATATAGAGATAACTTGGTTCCATATTTTAGATCTTGGTTCACTATATTTTTGGAAATACATTCTATTCAAGTTAGGGTTTTTTACTAGTCCTAAAACTAGTCTGAAACAAGTCTTCTTGAAATTTTCTCTCCCAATTTGTTTCAGCTTGGTTTCAGGTTCTGAAAATTTTACAGTACGAAGGAGGAATAGTGAAGTTCCTTGTGTACACATTTCATCCTTTTATTCGAAGTAATATTAAAGTTATTCTCTGAGGAAATTAGGGTTTTTGGATAGTCCAGAATTCAGTCTAAAACAAATGTTCTTGGAAAAATTGTTATATCTAAAGCTACAGACCTCAAAATTGAGTGATCATATTCCATTGGTTAGGGTATAGACCAAATCTTTACGGGTGCATATTTTAAGTTCTGAAGTGAAGACAGTGATGTGAGGCAAGTCGTATGAGTTCACTCTCCTGAAGGGAAAAAATCAGCACATATTGGGAAAGTTATCATAAAATTCCCTTGGAGAATCCAATATTGGTCTAAT
This sequence comes from Picea glauca, assembly GCA_000966675.3. Lineage (NCBI taxonomy): Eukaryota > Viridiplantae > Streptophyta > Pinopsida > Pinales > Pinaceae > Picea > Picea glauca. Next base: position 283,504 of record JZKD02S1693767.1, on the reverse strand, counting down.
CTATGAATTGGAAAGATGATCTAGGTAGATATTGGTGGTCGCCCACCTATTCCAATTGGCTCCTCTTGTTAATGTTTAGTTCAACACATTCTTATGTACTTCTTTGTAATTGCGGGTTCTAGACTTCCGGGGCTATCTAAAGCCCTACACATATTCAAAGTGGATACTAGTGGCCTCCCACCTAATCCAACTGGCTTATTTTGTGTGTTTTCATGTCAACAAATCGTGTTGTACTTCCAGGGCTGTTTTGGGGCCCTAAACAATGTTTTTTTGGCTCGCCACAGTCAAATTGTAGACAGAGTTAGAGTTTGACGACGTAATGCGTAGTTCTCTAAAAGACCTTTCCAAGGGAATATCATGTGCCTAAAATGGAGATTTTATGCAAAAGTTATGACCCTGAGAAGTTAATGTACTAACTTACCCAAACGAGGCCCACATGACTTTTTGAGTTTCATCTCCTAGGGTTAGGTTTTTGGATTTCTAGGGTTTTGGCATTCATGTTTAACATAAAAAGGTGTTCAAAGCCTCATTGTAATCATATTATTGCGAATGAGCGTAGCCATCACATATATTCTCAGAGATAAAGCAGCCACCATTCTAGCGAGTCTTGCACTCTATATTTTTACAGTCTCTTTACAATTCTTTCATTAATAGAAATCAACTGTTGTTGTATTTATCTGTTTCTAGCAATTTTCATGAGTATTTCATTTTAATATCTCTTCTTTCATTTCGTTCCGAAAATAATCTAGATCAATGGTATCAGAGCATGATGCTCTTGATCAGTTTTTTTAGCACATGTCCTCGACAAGGTCCGAGTATAGCCAGTTGGGTCTCGAGCTTGTCTCTCTTAAGGAAAATCACTCTTGCACGCCCAAGAAACCCTCGATGGAGGTAGAAAATAAAAACGATGGAGCAAAAGATTATATTAACTTATTTCTTGAGCAAACTCTCACATGACAGAAAGACAAAATGATGATAATTTTTCACACATCCTTCAACGCCTGTCGATAGAAACAGGGTCATATCCATCAAGAGACCATTTTGGAGGAACCTCTCCCTTCAAGGTACAAGTTAAGTTTGATATTCCCATATTTGAAGGTCACATAGATGCGGATGCCCTAGAGAAATGGTTAAATCTATTAGAAGGTTATTTATTTGTTCATTTTTTTTTTCTGACAGGGAAAAGATCACCTTCACACTCCTCAAGGCTCTCTCCCATGTCAAACATTGGTGGGAAACTTCCTAGGAGAAAAGTTCCACAGAGGAATCTGGAATATATGGGGCCGAGCCCACTTAGGATTTTTTTGTGGATGCAGTCAAGGAACAATACTACCCTGTTGATAACTATGAAGACCAGTACATAAGATGGACCACACTATGAAAAGAGAAGAGCCAAACAATGCCAGAGTTCACAAATACTTTCCATACCTTTCACACCAAACTGGGTATCAAAGACTCTAGGTGACATCTAGTTCTGAAATACCGTGGGGCTTTGCATAGGTACATCCAAACCAAAATGGATTTGCTAAACATCTCATCATTGGGAGATGCCTATCGATATGTTGTCAAAATCAAGTAGAAATTTAGGCACCAAAACAAATGGGAATTCAGGTCTACAAATCTGCAATAGCCAAAGCATGGTAAAGATGACCCTAGCCAAGATCCTTTAGATAACTAGTCCAAGACACAGGACAAGAAGGGTAAGGGAAGACGAAGAATGAAACTAGGAAGATGTGTGACTTCCACAGAAGCCCCTGGAACAACACCGATGAATGTCACTCAAAACAATCATTGGTGGTCGAGGTCAAAGACATGAAGCCAAACCTTGATTCAAAATCCGATCCAAAAAATATTGAAAATAGATAGATCATTGATGCAGACCGCATTGCTACTGTCGTGACCAAAACAATTCAACTAAAAGAATCAGTAGAACCTGAAGAGGGGGGTCAACTATTTCATTCATATATGTGGGTGAATGGGACCCCATTTCATTCCATTGTTGATAACGAAAACTAGAAGAAACTCATATAAGATAAGGTCGTCAAATAGTTGGGGTTGTCGACAACACCACACCTGCAACCATACAACATCAGGTGGCTTCACGAGGGACAAAATATCCGTGTCAGCTAGTAGTGTCACATGTCTTATGGCATGCATCCCTTCAAGGATGAGGTAGTGTGTGATGTTTTCCCTCTTGATGTCTGTGATTTTTTTTTGGGACAACCATATATGTGGAAACATCATGTTTTCTATGATTCTAGACCCCATAGTGTCATTATTACTCTGGGAGGTCAGCTCTATAGGATACCATAGGTAGTTTCGACTACTGCTCCACCAAAACAGTGCCGCAAGGTAATCTCTCATACTACAAACTTCATCTTCTTCACAGTCTATTCAAAGGATGCACAGAAGACTGCTACAACCCCAACAACCTCAACACCTTCTATCCAACAAAAATAGATTGTCACAGAGAAATAACATATTATCTCTTCACCTACAATGGGGCCTATACAATGCCCCATCAAACACAGAAAAAACAGGTTGGTGGAGCATATTCAACCCCACCACCAACAAGTTTTTGATAGTCTTCCATAAGCCAAGCAACACAACTTCTCCAACAAGGCACCCAGCTCACCAAGATTCAGATTCAGAAAATGATTTCTCCTTTTCCCTAGGCACTCAACACAATAAAGACCATTTCTTCCTAAGGGGGGAGGATTGATCTAGGTGGATATTGGTGGCCACCCACATGTTTCCAACTGACTCCTCTTGCTAGTTTTTAGTTCAACATGTTCTTTTGTACTTCTTCGTAATTGTGGGTTCTACACTTTCAGAGATTTATGAAGCCCTACACATCTTCCAGGTGGATAGTGGTGGCCTCCCACCTAATCCAACTAGCTTCTTTTGTATGTTTTCATGTCAGCACATATTTATATACTTCCAGGGTCGTTTTGGGGCCCTAAACAATGTTTTTTTTGGCTCGCCACATTCAAACAATAGACATATTTAGAGTTTGATGGTGTAATGCGTTGTTCTCAAAAATACCTTTCCAATGAGCTATCACAAGCCTAAAACGTAGATCGTATGCAAAATTTATGACCCTGGGAAGTTAATGTACTAACTTACCCAAACGAGACCCATGTGACTTTTGGCGTTTCATCTCCTAGGGTTAGGTTTTTGGATGTCTAGGGTTTTTGCATTCATGTTTATCATAAAAAGGCCTTCATAGCCTCATTGTAATCATCTTATTGTGAATGAGCGTAGCCGTCACATCTCTTCTCAGAGATAAAGATGCCACCATTCTAACGAATCTTGCACTTTGTATTTTTACAGTCTCTTTACAATTCTTTCATTAATAGGAATCAAGTATTGTTGTATTTCTCTGTTTCTGGCAATTTTCATGGGTATTTCATTGTAATATCTTTTCTTTCATTTCATTCTGAAAATAATCTGGATCAAAAGAAGACACATCAAGATACCTCAGGACAAAATTTAAGACTCAGAAGGGCCAAAATTGCAGAGCTACAACAAAAGAATGGTTGGCCAGTAGAACAACGTCCAAGTCAGGGTTTAAAAGGTGCATTTCTTTTTGGAAATTTGCATATATTTTGACTAGAAGATCCAATTGGGGTGATTCAAAAAGTAGAATAAAGTGGGATAAAAGGAGAATCACATAAATTTGAGAGAAATTTAGGGTTTTTTTAGGTACCTACATATTTCGACGCCTCTAAACGCATGAGTTTCCATTACTAGTTAGCGCTACAACTCAGGGTCATTGTGTTTCTTCCACGTACCTAGTGTATATTGGAAATCCCTTTTCAAATGCTTATGTATTAGACAACACTAATATAGATTTTATCTCCCATGTACATGGAGTATATCGAGAGCCCCCCTAGAATCCGGAGACTAACCGAGTAAACTTTTTGGCCATCTTGTTGGTATAGTATACTGAGAATAACACTTGGGGAGATCACTCTCTAGTACCTAGGTAGTCAGATAGTATGTCTAAGGGCATGGTCAATCCTCCTTAGTTAGTGCCCTTAGATATTGGGTCGAGTACTATTGTTGGACCCCGTAGGTATATCAAAGAGCTATGGCACCTGACACTCCCTTGTCTGTGAGGAACTCTGCCTAAGCTAATTAGAAATTCCTACCTTGCATTGATGCTTGGCCAACATGCCACCAAAAAAGGGAACTTCTAAACCAAATAAGATTTCAGACGGTCCTACTTGGACTCTTGATGAAGGTGAAGAAATGTGTAGGGACATAAGTGATTTACAAAAGATTGCAGTAAGAAAATCTGAACTACAAAGGATGATGGGTTCAACTGAAGATAAGATGGAAGAGATAATGAATACTAATATGGATGGTTTAAAAGGGTAGATCATGGAAGGATTGATAAAGTTGCTAATATAGAGGCCACCTGAAAGTGACAATGTATCCTATGAAATTCACGATGAGAACACAAGGAAGATGAATCAAGACTAGAGAAATTATAGCTTTGGGTTGAAGACCAACCACTTTCCTAAGATTGATATGAGAAAGTTTTATGGGAAGGATCCAATCACATGGATACTCTAGATGGAGAAGATCTTTGACCTACATGATGTTCCACACACACAAAAGGTATGGATTGCATCTTTATATTTAGAACCTAATCAATTTGTGTCGTATCAATGGCTTTGTTCTCACAAATCACTTATCACTTGGACAATTTTCACAGAAGAAATGATAACACACTATGAGGATACAAGGAGAAATACCTTCTTCATCCAATTGATAAATATGAAGAAAAAGGGTTCAGTTGCAGAGCACATTGAGAACTTCCAAAGATTGAATATAAAGGCAATAAATATTCCATATGAACACTTGATTGATGTCTTCATAGGAACTTTAAAGGATAACATTCAACATGAGGTTCACCTTTAGAAACCCAAAACATTGGAGAATGCGTTTAGGGTGGCGAGAAATGTTGAAAGTAAAAATCTAACTATGGATACTAGAAGTACCACCCCTAAGATCTATTGAGAGAATAATGTTCCTTCTTCTAAACCACCTCAACAATTGGAGGAGAGAAAAGAAAAAGGTTTATTATTTAATTGTGAAAACAAGTATAGTAAGGGACATAAGTGTGGTGAGAAGAAATTATTCTACACAGATTATGAAGAAGAAGAAGAAGAAGAAGAACTATCTCAAGATGAAAATGTAGAAGATATTTCCTCGAAAGAGATGACTCCCACCATATCATGTCATGCATTTTCTGGAATTAGCACTCCTCAAACCCTCAAGATCAAATCATACATCAAAAAGAAAAAGGTAATAGTCTTAATTGATTATGGTAGTACTCATAATTTCATTCACTATAAATTAGCCAAAGCTCTCAATTTATTTATATATCTAGCACTAGAGTTTCAAGTAATGATTGCAAATGGAGGAACTATCAATTGCTCATGAAAATTACATAATATCAATCTTACTATGGAGGAATATGTAATGAATAGTATAATGATTTCTATACCCATGGGTGGTGTTGATGTTGTACTAGGGGTCCAATGGTTACAATCATTGGGAACAATGTCTTTTAATTTTCAAGAAATTTTCATGAAATTTTCATTGGAAGGAAAGGAATTTGAGTTAAGGGGTATCACAGGGAATCCCCATAAGGTGATAATCTCTAATGTCATGAAAACATTATTGAAAAAGGGGCATCATGGTGTAATTGTACAACTATGATCACTATATGTTCAAAAATCTAATCCATATATTCCACCAGATATACACGGGATCATTTATAATCATTCAAAAGTATTTGAAGATATTCCCAAAGGTATTCCACCCACTCGCAATCATGATCATGCTATTCACCTAATTCTTGGGATTGTTCCTCCTAACATCAGGCCTTACAGATACCCTTATGCCCAGAAGAGTGAAATTGAGCGTATCGTTGAAGAAATGTTAGAGCATGACATTATTAGACCTAGCCAAAGTTCTTACTATGCACCGTTGGTAATGGTACTCAATAAAGAGGGCTCATGGTGTATGTGGCAAGATTATAGAGAGATCAACAAGATCACCATTAAAGATAAGTTTCCCATTCCCGTCATTGATGAATTTTTATATGAACTACATGGAGAAAGATACTTCACAAAGTTGGATCTTCGTTTAGGGTATCATTAGATTAGAATGAAGGAATTAGATATCCCCAAAACAACATTCAAAACTCATGAAGGCCATTATGAATTTTTGTTCATCCATTTTGTTCTTACAAATGCACCTTCTACATTTCAAGGGTTGATGGATTCCATTTTCAATCCCTTCCTTCGAAAATTTGTGTTAGTATTTTTTTATGATACACGAATCTATAGAAAGTCTTTGGAAGATCATGTTTGACATGTTGACAGGGTGCTACAACTACTAACGAAGAAACAACTATATGCCAAACCATCTAAATGTTTCTTTGGGGTGAAGGAGGTAGAGTATTTGGGTCATATTGTATCTCATGAAGGTGTGAAGGTAGACCCTAACAAGATTAAATCCAAGACGGACTGGTCGATTTCCAAACATTGAAGAATCTTAGAGGATTTTTGGGTTTGACAGGTTACCGCAAGTTTGTTCAGAAATATGGAAGAATAGCAACACCTTTAACAACATTAACTAAGAAGGATGCATTTTCATGGACTCCAGAGGCAACTCAAGCTTTTGAACAACTTGAAGAGACGATGTGAAAAGCTCTTGTCTTGACCACACCAGACTTCACAAAAACCTTTATTGTGGAATGTGATGCCTTAGGAAATGGCATTGGTGTTATTCTAATGCAAGAAGGAAGGCCCCTTTCTTTTGAAAGTTGGATACTCAAGGGAAAGGACTTATACAAAGCCATTTACGAAGAGGAAATGATGGAAATAATACATGAATTGAAGCAATGGTGCCCTTACCTAATAGGTAGGCACTTCAAGGTCAAAACAAATCATAACAATCTTAAATACTTCTTGGAACAAATACTATCCTTAAAATAAAAACAAAAATGGGTGATAAAGATGTTGGGTTATGATTTTGAAATCATCTACAAAAAAGGGAAGAAAAATGTTGTAGCAGATGCACTCTCAATAAAGGATGAATATTTTGAGGCATTCTCTGTGCTATCTCTATCATCCAACCTATTTGGATAACCGAAGCAAGGGAGGAATGGAAGAATGATGAAGAAGTGTGGTCTCACATTCAAAGGTTGCAGGAGGATTCCAGTGCATATGATACATTTACATGGAAAAAATATTCACTATGGTACAAATATCACTTATATTTATTTAAGAACTCCCAACAAAAACAAAATTTACTTTTGGAATTGCACACCTCTCTGGTAGGAGGGCACTCAAGATTTTTGAAAACCTATCATAGGGTAAAGAGGGAATTGTTTTGGAATGGCCTTAAAAGTGATGTTCAATGGTTTTTGCCAGAATGTTTGGTTTTCCAAAAAAATAAGGTGGAAAAAATTAATAACCCGGGTCTCTTACAACCATTAGCCATTTCAAGTCAGCGTTGGGAGGAGGTTTCCATGGATTTCATCATAGGGTTACCAAAGTCTGAAGGAAAGAGTGTCATCATGGTGATTGTTGATAGACTTACCAAGTACGCACACTTGTGTGCACTCTCTCATCCTTTCAAAGCCAATACAGTTTCTATTGCATTCATGGAGACTGTTCAAAAGCTACATGAAAGCCCAAAGATTATTGTAAGTGATAGAGATCCCATATTCACTAGACATTTTTTGGATATAATTATTTTCTTTTTTGGGTACTCAATTGGCACATAGCTCATATAATCATCCTCAATCTGATGGAAAAAATGAGATAGTGAACAAATTTATGGAAGGTTACCTTCATTTCTTTGTCTCTGATAAACAAATACAATGATTCAAGTGGTTACCCTTGGCAGAATGGTGGTATAACACTTCCTTTCATACTTCAACAAAAATGACACCATTTATGGCGCTCTTTGGAAATCACCCACTGTCCATCACTTATTCTATAAAAGAAAAATCTAAGGTTCAAGTAGTGAAAGATCACATTGAGCATAAAAAAAAAGTTCTCCAACTCTTAAAGGATAACTTGACCATGGCACATAATCACATGAAACAACAAGTAGATCAACATCGTAGTGAAAGAAGTTTTGAAGTAGAGGATTGGGTATTTTTAAGACTACAAACTTACAAACATATGTCTCTCAAGCAAGCTAAGAAGGATAATAAATTATCATCGAAGTAATATGGCCCTTATAAGGTGTTGCAAATATTGGTACTATGGCATACAAATTGGAGTTGCCTACATCTTCGTGAGTACACCCATTTTTCCATGTTTTATGATTAAAGAAGGTTATAGGTGTTAAGATCCCAATTCATACTATATTTCGCGAACTTGATGAGTAAGTAAAAATCATATTGGAGCTTGAAGCTATCACTGACATAAGAATTCACCAGCTAAGGAATAGATCAATTTCAGAGTATCTCATTAAGTGGAAGAAACTACTTGTTGAAGATTCCACATGGGAAGATGAGTCTTTTATACAAAAGCATACAAAATTACTCAAGAGTTGAGGAGAACAATTGTTTGAAGGGGATGGGCATGTTAAGCCATAAATCATGGCACATTACCCATTAATTGGGGTATATTACATTAGTATTGTTATTTTATTTATGTCAGCTTGGGTCCATTAGTTATAATTGTACCTCCTAGTCTCCTATATATACCAATGAGACCTTTTCATTTGGAATCATATTGTATTTGTGAATTTATGTGGTGTATAAGGAGGTTTCCCCCTTGAAGAGTCTTATTATATGAATTTTTCTCTGTGTTAAGGCGTGGAGTACTTATTCTGAGGTTTTTATGTTATTTGGATATTTGGTTCTTAACATAATTCCTCCATATCTCTTTGTATATAGTAGAAGCAAGAGAGACCCATGTGACATAATGAAAAGGGTTCTCTTTGTAAAGGGTAAATCATTTGTGGAGGTGATCTCAAGAGAAATATTGGAGATAATTCTGAAGAATAAAGAAGAAAATACTTTCCCATGGATGTTTGCCCATTTTTGGATTTTACCACGTATAGCTGGTATATTCTCTCCTTTTTCTCTTGCCTTTTTCTTACTGTGATTATATGATGTTGTATGGATAAGAGCTTAGATTAGTAAACTTATTTTGTTTAATTTTGTTTCATGTTTATTCATATGTTTCAATATTTCAACATCGTATTAGATCAGGTTACTATACTCTACCTTCTTCAATAATGTTTTTTAAAACAACATTTTCTTCATATTTATTTGCGCTCTTCATATTTTTCCTAGTTTTGTCGTCATATCTAGAAGCCATTAAGGATTCTATTTATATGTGGGAATTTTGCAACAAGATGAATATTTTTTTCTCAAAACCATAACACTTGTTTTGCATATTTCTCACATTTATGTGCATTTTTTAAAAATATGATCTAACCATTGTCTCTAGAATATAGATTTCAAACAAGATCGATTAATGGTGTGTCACAATCAACTACATTTTTCCCATTTTTTAATCTTCCTAGCCTAGCCTAGGTCCTTTTAACTTTATGGCAAACCCAAAGTTTTTTTGGTTTGGTATTTTACTGAACGTTTTTACCAGGGCTAGTTTTTTTTACTGAACCTAGCCAGTTCTTCCAAAGCTCATAACTTTTGATCCAGGAAGCCGTTCTGGGTGATTTTTTTTTCTTTGTGATCAAATTTTCACATCTATCCAATCGTGCAGGTCTCCCTCCCCCCTATTTCACATGTAAACTATACAACCTCCATTTTCTGTATGGATTTCATTTTTCTTGTTGCATGTCAAGTTTTTTGGCATTTTGCTGGAAAAAGAGGGTGATTTGCATTCTTCAAAGGTTTATTTTCCAAAGGGGATTGAATATTTGAGATACACAACCATTTTTTTCAGATAAAAGAGGGAGAATTTTTCAAATTTTCATAAAAGAAGGCATATTTGTATAAAAAAGGGGTCGATTTGCTGAGAAAGGGGGGAATTTATTGTCCAAGGGGACGGTCTACAGTATTAGGGAGAGAATATTCCTTGTGGGAGGACGATTTTCTTACTGGGAGGTAGCTAGTTAATGGTGAGCATAAGAAACCTACCAATGCTAAAGACTTGGTTACATGGGAATAATGATGCAATCAAGCAAGAGGATTCATTGGTCAAACAATTTCAAATAGTCTAGAGGTACTATATTGAGGCTGAAGATAGCCTAGTTGAGGTATGGAAAACTATAGCTTATTTATTTGATAAATATGATGATGTTTCTTCTTTCTACCATGAAAATAAAATCCATGATTTAGATCCTACAGATTTTGAACGTCTAGAATCATTTCTTGTTGAACTGAAAACCATAAATGAACAATTAAATAATTGTGGCAAAGATTACAAGAAAATTGACAGTACCCTAGTAATTCTTGTAGAAAAAAAATTGTTGTCTTCTTTTGATATGTTCATCCACACTAGGAATAAAGTGATTGAAATGTCAAATGGATATATCAAACCTAGATTTGAAGATTTTTGTAAAGGTTTGATTGATTAGCAATAAAGGTTGACTAATTTAGGTCAATTACCTTCTAATAATGCTCTAAGGACACATAAAAAAAAGAATCCTAATAATTTTTTTAATAAAAATCCTAAATCACATACTAAATGACCTTCCCACCACTCTTCTAATGATGATTGTGATGGTGATAATAAAAAGAAAGTGTTTAATCCTTGTAAGTATTGTGGGAAAACTAACCACCCTGAAAAGATTTACTTTAAACATAGACGTGAACTTGCTAAAGCCAAGCAGAAACCTCCATTGAACAACAAGTTTCTCGTTTTTCCTATTCGTTTCATTAGCTTCTTATATTTTTGCATTAGTTTATTATTTCTTATTTTTTCTCATCATTTGTGTAGAGGTTGTATCTTATTCCTGATTTTTTGTCACTAACCTACTTGTGTGGAAGATATTTTTGGCATTTCTAGGGGCATGTTTCTCGAGCACTTTATCATGGTAACAACAAGAAACCATCCAATGTTTAAGGCTTAATTGCTTAATGCCTATATTTTTCAGTAATTTCATTTTTTACTTTGATTATACTTTTGTTGTCTATTTATATGTTGTTGTTGACCCTTATTGTCTAAAATAAATTTCATTTTTTGTATGGGTTGATCATGATCATTTTATGATTTAATATTGGAATTTCTTATGTGGATACTATCTCTTTATTTTATTCACTTTCTTCCTAGGGTTTTTTTGTGAAGAGTTGTGGAATAGTCCGGCTCTACAGATTCTTCCTATCTTGAGTTTCTCAGCATATTGATATTGTCATTCGACATTGATTCTTGATTGTTGCAAGTGTTTTAGTATTACAATTTATTGAGGATCTGATTGTAGTTGTAATGGCTTCCTACATTATTCTTGTCTTCAGGTTATCCTTGATAGCAACAAATTTTTAACTATTTTCCACTTTATATAGGATGTTTGTAGTTGTAATCAAGGGTATTATAATATAATGTAATGAAATTCGATTTCATATCACCTTATTCAATAATAATGTAATGCAATGAATTTCTATCTTCTATGATAAGGTCATGATGATTATCTATGGGGATAATTTTTCGATGGATAGACTATTGGGGTCTTGAATGTGCAATTTAATCTTCAACATAGTTCTTTGGTTGGGAAGACTATCTGCTGGAAACATTTCGATGTATAGATATGGATTTCTTGTATTTGTAATGAGGTCTACTACAATATTATTGCACTTTTCAACTTGGTTGGGACAACTGTATACTTGCCACATGTTTTGTTGTATTGGCCATCTGAGGTTTCTATACACTGTTGTGGTTTTTTGCAAGAGTTCTTTCAACTATCAATTGAGTTCTGGTTTTGATGATTGTCAGCTAGCCACATGTTCTGTTTTAATGGACATTAGAGGATTTTGTATAATGTTGTGGTGTTTTGCAAGATTTAATCACACAACTTGGTTTGGGCACAATTTCATGATTAAATGAGGAACATATATCTTCACCAAATCCATGACAGAGGCAAAATTTGTGCGACTTCGAAAGTTGTTGGGAATGTGAAAATTTTCATCAAGGGGGAGTGTGTATGTAATGACATATTCCTCCATAATTTTCAATGTGGAAGGTATTATCTATCTTTAATCTTGCAAAAAGTGTTCAAAGTTATTGTAATGCCTCCATAAGTGTTCCTTCTCCCTAGTCATCATTAAGGGGGATTGTTGGAATGTGTTACTTTGGAAGGTAATAATGTCTACTAAATTGTAAACTTATGTAAAAGAAAGTTATCCCACATTAGTCATGGAGTAAAATACTCTCTTTATCATTCATTATAAAAATAGGTGAAATTACACTTATCCCACGTGTATTACTGGGATGTAAGTCCTCCATATCTCTTTCTATATAATAGAGGTAAGAGAGACCCATGAGACACAATGAAAAGTGTTCTCTTTGTAAAGGGTAAATCATTTGTGGAGGTTCTCTCAAGTGTAAGAATGAATTTTCTAAAGAATGAAGAATGCAATACCTTCCCATGGATGTTTCCCCACTTTTTTCTCTTGTCTCTTTCTTATTGTGATTCTATGTTGTTGTATGGATGTTCAAATATTGAAACATATGAATAAACATGGAAAAATATTAAACAAAATAAGTTTATTAATCTATCCTCCTATCCTTACAACAACATATAATCACAATAAGAAAGAGAAAGAGAAAAAGGGGAGAATACACCAAATATATGTGGTGAAACCCCAAATTGGGGAAACATCCACGAGAAGGTATTGTCTTGTTTATTTTTTAGAAATATCCATTCTTAAACTTGAGAGAACCTCCAAAAATACTTTACCCTTTACAAAGAGAACACTTTTCATTGTATCTCATGGATATCTCTTACCTCTATTATATAGAATGAGATATGGAGGAATTAGATCCCAATAATACATGTGGGATAAATGTAATTTCACCTTTTTATAATGAATGATAAAAAGAGTGTTTTACTCCATGATGAATGTGGGATAAATCTCTTTTACATAAGTTTACAACTTACTAGAAATTATTACCTTCCAAAGTAACAGATTCCAACATAAGGTGGATCTCGGGAGAACACATGGCTAGTCAAGAAGGTTTCTCCACAAACATGGATCCATTTTTTGATGGAACAGACTATGCCTTCTAGAGCATAAGGATGAAAACATATATAATGGTCCTTGGTTTCTATATTTGAAAATCATTCATCACTGGTTATACAACTTCAACAACTCCACCAACAAACCAAGAAGAATCCTGGTGAAAATAATGCAAAATACATGAATTCCAACTTGTGTGGTTTATTGGAAAATAAGTTTCTCAAGGTGATGCATTGCGGATCGAAAAAATAAATTTGGGAAAAGCTTCAAAATATCTATGTAGGCGATGACAAGATTAAGAAGGAAAAGCTCCAAATTCATAGAAGAAAGTTTGAGATCCTGGAAATGAAAGATGAAGAGAATGTTGTAGCCTATCATCTATGTGTTAATGAAATTGTCAATACCATAAGATGACTTGGTGAAATGGTTGAAGAACCAATGATTGTAAAAAATGTGTTAAGTTCGCTGCCCTTTAGATATGATTCCAATGTTTTTACCATTGAAGAAAGGAAGGATCTTGATTCATTAAAAATGGATGAATTGCATGGGATTCTCACTGCATATGAGATGAGGAAAGAAAAATAAAAGACAACATATAATAAATCATCTTTAAAAACATCAAAGAAGACAAAAGGACACTAATACTATGATTTTTCTAGCCATGAATCAGATACACAAGAAACACAATCCATTAGAAAGCTAAAAAGAGGTTCTAGAAAATAAAAAGGTAAGCTACCCTTTAAATTTTTTAATTGTGGTAATGTATGAAATTTTTCTACTAAATTTCCATATGCAAAAATATAATAGAGTGATGACGACGAAAATAATAATGAAGAAGAAAATAACAACAAAAGTAAACCCTATAAACACAAAAGGGGAAAATATATCAAGAAGAAGATGTTTTAATCTAGAAAGGACGATAGCTTGTCTGAAGAAAGTGATGGATATATTTATGATATTAACGAAGAATAGTTACTCTTCATGGCCATGGATACAAATTCTACTAATATAAAAAAGGAAGACAATAAAAAATAAAAAACATATTCAAAAGATGAAGATATTGATGGGGAACTACATCTTGTAGTAGAACTTGTTAGTGCCTTAGAAGAAATAGATAAACTCAAAAGAAAGAATAAAAAGTAGAAAGAGCAATTCTAGAAATATGAAAACAAGAATGATGATCTTAATGAAACAAAAAAAATAGTTATTATCCTAAAGAATCAACTAGAAGAGGAAAAAGGGATAGAAAAAGTGGCGAGAATCCAACTGAAAGAAAAGGATGAAAATTTCAAGAAGCTAAAGGATGAAATCGTTTCCTTAAGAAAAGAATAAGAGAAAACAATTGATCAATTAAGTAGAAACTTGTAGTTTGGAAAAAGGACTGAAATCTTAGATAATATTATAAGTTACCAAAGGTCACCATTCATCAAGACATGTCTTGGATATGAATAAAAACAAAAGACCCCAAGGGAGATGCAAGCACTAAGGTCAAAAAGCCATTAGAAAATGAAAATGAAGAAAATCCTAAAAGCTATGCTAATATTGTCAAAGGCTCCATCAACAATGAAAGTAGTAGTAGGAAAGGAAGTGATGACTAGAAACAACATGATTCGTTTCACAAAAACAACAAGATTGAGTTTAAAATAGTTGTTCCACCAAAAATGCCTTTTAGAACCCGGTACCAAAATCTCTTTCTTGGCTATTGTTCTTCTTGCATTAATTTTGGTCACAAAGCACTAGATTGTAAATCTTATGCAAGAAGTGATCATGTGAGACATAGAAATATAGGTTCTTATAAGACCTCAAAGAACTATTACGTGAGCAACAAAACCAAAATTTCTCATGGGTTATTTTGTAGAAACTACAATTAATTTTCTCCCCTACTTGGTTGCAATACTCAATGTTATAAGTGCATTAACTATGAGCAAATAACACTTGAATATAGAACAAGAATAATACATTCTTGTAAAAAAAACATGGAAGAATATTCTATTACCAATAATAGAGAAGAATACACAAAAGAAAAGGAAGCAAGAAGAACTAAAGAATGAATAAATTAAACTTACAATATATGTTCATGACAAAGGAAGCCAATGGTACATTGATAGTGGATGTTCAAAACACATGACAGGGGATCAGAACAAATTTCAAACCCTAAAGGAAGAAAAAGGAGGCAATATTATATTTGGGGATAATTCTTTTGCAAGGATAGTTAGAAAAGATACCACTAGTATTGATGATGGAAAGACTAAAACACATAATGTTTTGTATGTTGAAGGGTTAAAACACAATATTCTAAGTGTTAGTCAAATGTGTGATCAAGATTACAACCTCACATTTCATTCTAAAGGATGTGAGATAAGGAAAGAAAGTTCAGGAAAATTAGTGGAAAATGCAAACAAAACCCCGAGAAATGTATATGTTCTCAATGAAGTCAAAGGAGAAAATGTTGTATGGGACAAGTAAATGAAAGTTGGAATACATTGCCACCAAATAAGATGTTGCATATTTTTTTACCAAACCCATTCCCAGAGACACATTTGAATATATCAAACAAAATTTGGGAGTGATATCCCTCTCATATCGTCAATAAATGGAAGCACAAGCTTACGTGGAGTATCCCTTTTCCATTGATGTCAAAAGGGGAGAAGTTGCAAACATAGGAAGAATTGTAGACACAAGGAGAGTTGCAGAGAGGGGGGGTATTATAGAATTGACTAAGGGTTCTCATCAATGACAAATGGGGAGATTGTTGGAAATATTATTTTCATTGATGTCAAAGACAATGGGAGACTACAAATTTCCAAGATAAATATTTCAAGATGGATATTATTGTAAATATTGTTTTTGGATTGTTGATGCTCAATTTGGATATCCTATCTTTGAAGAAATGTTTACTTTGAATATCCAGATGAAATGGGAGTATAGGATATATGGTTGAAATGTCTATTCCAATACATTTCCAACATTATATGGCACTCCCTCTAACTCCATAGAAATGATGAGATATGAAAGATTATGTCAAGTCAACCCAACCAAAAAGTATAGGTCAACCTAGCAAGTTTTACAGGTCATCCCAACGATTTTTATAAGTTGGCCCCATAAGTGAATGAAAAAACACCATAAGTACAAGATAGATGTGCACATTTCAAGAGTATCCAAGCAACAAGAGTAGGTACACATGCAAAGAAGAGATATAAGGTGTGCAAGAGGAAATGGGGAGTGTGATTGGGGTGTAAAGTTGTGTAAGAGGAGTTTTCTTGGAGTTTTAAGGGTGTTGTATGAAGGAATAAGGTCTATGATGTTTCAAAACATGGTGTTTTTAGGTTGTGATGCTGTGGTTTGGAATTATATTCTGAGAATGATGCTATGAGGTTTGCTAGGGAATGAAGCTATGTTTTGGATATGGAGCACGAAAAGGAGTTGGAGAATGAAAGTTAAGGGTATGATAATGCTATGAAATGTTCTTTCATGTAGAGGACTCAAGATGCCAAGCCAACGCATGCAATGGATGAGTTGATATATAACCTAACAAACCGATGTGACAGTTGGATGCATCGTGACTTGAGTGAGTCACATGGCAGGGTGAGTTGGTTGGTCAGTTCAAATTCACCTAAGGGATGCGATGATCCATGCACGAAACGTTGTGATG
>JZKD02S1693767.1:254739-265855 GCA_000966675.3 Picea glauca | reverse complement strand
GAGAGATCCCCCAAGGAGCCAAGTCGCTCCACATGGGAGGACTTGTGCTCCTTGCGGAGGTTCTATGGACATATTTGGGGTGATCTCTCTTTGGACTGAGTATGGTAGGAAGGATGGTTTTATGAGGTGGGTAGTGTGTGCAATGGGATAAATTATTGTGATGAGGACATGTAATGAATTCAATCACATCGGCGTGAGGAGGATGTGAGGTGACATGGTTAGGCAAGTAAAGGTGACTTGGTAGCTTATATCTTATGTATGATCCTTGTGCTCCCTTTTTTATGCCAAACATATTGTATTGTACTTTTTTGTAACATCTTGTATAATAAGAATATTTGTATGGGTGTTAGGCACCTTTGTTGTTGTACAACCATACTTGTATCTCTTTCATGTGTATGTATGTTGCTTGTTCTTGGTTTACATATTTGGCTAATTATAGAACTTTATAACTGTATATGTTATAGAACATAAGTGTAATGTAATGAAGTGCATGGTTGGGTGGGGGATTTGGTGACAAAGAGTTGAGTGAGTAGACATGACTCAACTCAAGGTGAGATATCGGTAGACATTACGTGAAAGAGGAATAGTCTGGGTGAAGAAATCTCAATATGGTTTAGCTATCAATTTGGAAATGTTGTGGTGTTGCAAAAGCCTATGTGTCGTGCGACTTGGGTGCACCAAGTCGAGTTGGATCCCTGGGTAGACTATGGGCATGTGGCATGTGGGATTATAATTTTTTGACTGCAGAGGTGATCGTAGAGGTTGATCACATAAGTGATCACAGAAGTGACCAAAAATGTGATAGTAGAAGTGATCACAATAGTGACCACATAAGTGATTTCAAAGGTTGATCGCATAAGTGGTTAAGAGTTCGAAGATCTCAAAGTTCATGAAAAGTTGGGGTTGTTGGCTCAAATTCATGGTTGATTGGATGTTCCATTGGAAAGAAAGTAAAACTTAGAACATGAAAGTGGGGCATATGATGAGTTTCCAAGTGACGAATGACCCTTTGCGATGAGTTGGGACATGAGCAACTCCAAGGTGTTGGCTCAACATGTATCTAAGGAACTATTAACACATAGAGTTGTAGGGGTCAAAAAATCACTTTGGTTTTTTTTTTTAGTCATAAGTTCTTATAAGTCCTAGGTTTTGGGTCTTCTTGTTGTGGTCATAGATTTAATTTTGATTTGAATAAGAAAATTTATTTTTAGCCTTGGTTTAGAGTCTTTATGTCATGAGTTTTTCCATCATCACAAGGTTAATGGTCCTTAAGAGTCACACTTTTGATCTTAAAATAATTACCATGACATGTCATGCCTCCAAGTTGTAGTCAATCTTTCCTTTGTCACTATCCAACTGCTTAGATGTCAAGTCAATGTCAATTTTATTAGTTGCCAATTCACTAGGAGAGTTCACAACATACTCATGAGTACCTCAATAATTCATTTGTCATCATTGCGGTTAAGGAACGTGTCAAAGAGGATTTAATTGTTTTTATCACCATATTTTAACCAACGTTTTAGGGATTATGTCACAGATCTTATAATAGTCTCCTCAAGCTGCGCAATTTGATTTTGAATTTGGCACTACGAACTAACCATTGCAGACTGGCTGAAGAGGATCATTGGAATTTGGATAACTTGAAAACAGATCAACTCAAGCTTACATGCATCAACATCATAACCATGTTTACCAGGTACTCTTGATGGTATATACACTATTCAAAGGTTGAAAGAGGGGTTTGTGTTTCCTTATGCACTGACGCCGTGAACTGTTTAAACTTTCATGCTTCCAACCTTAAAAACCTTGTCCACGACGCCCTGAATTATGCTCACCAGTCCAAATTGTTACCAAGAACTCAAGGCATCTTTTCCTCTGCTAAGAATCCACATGTTCCACTGAAATACCTCAGTGCTACAAATTGGCGTTGCGAACTAGGTGTTGCGAACAAGGCATTGCAAACACTCTATTCAAGAGCTGCTGAAATCCCCAACTTCTGCATCTTTTCGAAATATAATATTAATCCATTGAAGAAGAATACTATCAAACTTGAAGTGTGTGGCCAAATCATTTGCATAACCTAGCTTGAAATTGCATACATCATTAATGCTGCCAACTGATTTTTATTCTGCTGAAAACCATGTTTTAGCAGAGAATTCTCCTTAACTTCCTTTTATTATAAATTTCAGTTGTTGTTCATTTATCCCTCATATTTGAAGAGTGTTCTATATCATACCCTGATGTGTATAAAGCTTTGGACAAGGTCAAACTTTTGAAAATAGTTCTATCATTAAAACCCTAATTTCCTGTGTACTATGTTTTCACACATCGAGCTATCATAACGAGTTTTACTAGAAAGTATTCTTCTAGCAATAGTTATGGATAGTCAACAACACACAAAGGCTCACAAGGGAGGGGAGATTTTGAGGAGAGAGAATTATGATATGCAACTCCTTAAATCTGAACCTTTGTTCATAGAATCCTTTCAGAGGGTAGGTTGTATAAATTTCTGTCAAAAAATGTAGAGGGGGTATCCAGAGGTGGCCAAAGAGTTTGTACTCAACTTTAATGGGACTAAAAACAAAGTAGGGAGGCTAGAGTTTGATGTTTCAGATCATTCCATCTCTATTTAAATAGAGCTACCCAACGGTGGACATAAATGGTTCAAATATATGGCATTAAATTCTTCCTTCTCAAAGAAATTCCTTAAGCCAGAGTATCAAGAGGAAAACTTGTCCAAAGGGGTACCTAGAAGTCACATGCTTGAATGTTTTGATAAGATGTTGAGGGTTATCTAGAGATATTTTACATGTGAGGGGAGGTTTAACATGGTGTACCAATACCACATCAGGTTATTGTTACACTTCACAGGAAAAGAAGCCATGAACCTTCCATTTTATCTTTTTAGAAGCATTGGTAAGATGTTTGACAGAGTTCAAGCCAATTCAAAGAAAGTAGACACCAATGTCTTTCATTATGGCCTTATTAAGATGTTAGTAATGGAGGAGTTGAGAAATACAAACATTGATTGGGAAACCTTCCTCACTTCATCACATTTTAATTTAGATGTTTCCCCCACTCCACATTCCAAGAGAAAAAGTCCTACTTCTATTGAGAGGGCTATGTATTCAGAGGATAGCAAGAAGAAAATGGGTACTATGACTGATAAAGCTGACATAGCCACTATTGAAGTAGGATCAGGAGGTCCTTCACAACCTCAAGATAGAGAAATTTCACCCATGGTATATCCTATCCCTATGGAGGTTCCCTCAAGAAAAACAAGAGGCTTAAAAGGGAAAAAGATGGTTTTTTCCCCACCCATTGCTCCAGACAAGGTTAAACCTACGAGGCCTTTTACTAGGGAAACAACCAAACAAGATGTTCTTGTGAAGGATGATGCAACAAAGACTTCAACACAAAAAAATGAAAATATGAATCTTTTGAGAAGCCTATTGAAGTTGTTGATATCACTACTCCTCAACATGAAAGTAATCCCACCTTCAAGAGGCTCAAGAGGCAACTCAAGGAATCACGAGTTGAATATGATAAGTTGAAAAAGGAGGACTTGGGCTCCAGGAAGAATCTTAAGGAGTCGATAGACATGTATCATGAGACCATTGATAAGGCCAGGTTCTTGGCTAAAAGATTCTTGCCCCTTCATAGGCAACTTAGGAATATCTATAGACAGAACAAATCCCATCAAGCTCAAATCAGAAAATTGAAGGCAGAGTTGCATCCTTTCAAAGAAAAATTGGCCAAAAGAAACCTAGACATGCTTGCCAAGGTTGTTACCAGGAGAAGCTCTAGAACTAAAAGATAAATATGAAGACATTGGGCCTCCATAACTGATATAAAAATTTGGTGAGAATCTTCTTACATCCAAATTTTCAAAATATAGGATCTTTTACTGACGAAATTGCATGTGAATAAGGGCAATTTGATTAATTAACCATGCTTCATTAAGGAAATAATCACCTAAAATTGTCAAACTATTGTGTATGTTTATAAGTAAAAACTCTACTTATCCAAGGAAAAATGCATCCATACACACACATACAACATAAACAACAATGTGATAATGGAGTTCATCAAACCCCCTAGCTACGTCTCTGGATTCATGAATCCCATGAACCTGCTTTATTGATTCTTCTTCAAAAGGGCTACATAAACAAGCCTACAACCCGCTTCTCCTTTACAAAGACATCCTCTAAATCAATAAGCTCTCAATAAGCTTTCCACAAGATCTTTCTCTCCCCCTCTTCTTGACCCCCAATAAGGGTTTATAAAACATCTCCATCTCAACCACATCAAGATTTTCATGGATATATATCTCTCAAGATCCGCTAAATTAGGATCTTGGCATATCTCAAGGGATTGGTTTGAGAATATCTCTCAACCATCCATGAAGATATCAACTCTCCTTAAGAATCTCCTTGAAACTAGGGATTGAAAGCCAACATGGCTTTGCACCAAATAATCCCTTTTTAATAATGAAAACTACATAATTATGAGAACCCTATCTCATGTATTAAACATTTTATAAAATGCTATTTTGGCCCTAAATATCAACAAGACATATATCTAGCATGTGAAAAATGCATCAGAAAGCCCAGTGTGAACTCTTTGTTGACTGGATAATGTTGGAAGTATTTGCAGCCGATTGAAAATGTGTCGAATGTGAAGATCCTCCTGGATCACACCTCCCCACAGAGAAAATCTTTTGGACCTCCAAAAGTATCAACTTTGACCAGTAATCCATCATCAAGTGCATGCAAATGTCTTCATTCCCTGCACTTCAGAATCGGAATGTAACTCAAGCACTTGCAACTGTTGCTAAGCAAATGTTCTAAAAGGAACATTCCTTGTCTCCTTCATCTCTTGTTCTTTGGAGATGAAATGTCGAAACCCACGTCTCCTTAGAATTGCAACCTGTAACTTATAATACCTGCATATGTTTCTTACTTGCCAAGAGTTTATAAAACATTTCATGGTCAAGTTTTACAATGATTGTCCAGCATGGACTTTTAGGACTTTTAGGAAAAAATTACAAAATTCCCCTTTATGCCAATCCAAACACATATTATGGAAAAAATACATTAGGTTTCAAAACCAAAATATAGAACTATCTTCGGGCAAACTTTCAGGTTTTCACACCACTGTAGCCCGCAACAAACTGCTGCATGTTCTCATGAAGGAGACCTCGACTGTGACATATCTCATGTGCAATATAATGTGCACCATAATATTAATGTGCATTTTTCCTTGAAAATCATATTATCAAAGGCACACAAAAAGGGTTCTACAAAATGAGCTCCGACCAAGGTTCCAACTCTTGTGCAGCCTCATGTTCAAGAGTTGCAAAGGCTGAACAAGAAGCCTCCTGGACTCTCTTTTCACTGTCTAAAATCCATCGAAAGAGACCAGTATGCACCTTTTCAAATTGATCATGCCCTTCTAGATGTATGACATTCTGAACAATCCATTTGTTGTAGGAGGAAGGGTCCAACATGTGATTCTCCATACTAATGGAAGCTTATCATTAAGAAGAGGTATACTAAATGAAACTATTTCCTATAAGTGTGGAAAGAGACCGTTGATACATCCTTCCACAATCATACCCAGTGACCAAACAATGGCTCCCTTTTCCTCCCAGAAAATGTGGAAATTTGACAACTTGGCCCCCAGACTGTACCAAGTATAATCGTGGTGTCTTCTTGGGGTTCACGTGAAATTTTTTTGGCCTCCTTACAACCAATTTGTAGTACTGGATTTCGATCAATATTTTTATATCGAACTACCTGGAATAGTGCATCACTCTGCATAGAAAAATTTCCCTTGATCAACGTAGGAAAAAAAACAACAATTATTTTCCATATGAGGAACCATGCTCCAATATCAACCTTCTTCTTCTCTATCATGGCCTACAAAAAAACTATATGTTTTCCTCGTCTGTATGGTATCACTGTCCTCCAAATTCACTTTTTCGTTAGACTGATGTCGCGGAGGGAGAATATGTACAATACCTTCAAACCTGTGCGCTATCAGGATACTCATCTTCAGTGGAAATCAATGCCAACAACGATGCTAACGGGCTTGATGAACTGTGTACTAACATTGATGTTGAACCTTGAGGTAAACAATGTGGAATAAACACATTAACCACACATGTTGACATCCAAAGGAATCGTAGACCCTCATATCTCCATTCTAGTAAGAATGTGATCTCCACTTCAAACTCCTCAAAGTCTGATCTGCACTGAGATTGGCAACCAAAATTTCGAGTCGAATCTCGTACTACAAAAATATCAATGTATAGAGTTTTTTTTTAATATGCTGATAGAAAAATGAGTTTCCAGAAGTTATCAATTGACTCTTTCATACACGCTTCTCACAATGAGTGTCTTCCTCTACAGGTTATCTTCTCAAGCAAGAAAATATTACAACACAATTTCCAGTACAAGGATCTGGTATGTCGTTGGTGATACAGACAATCACGCTTGTATTAAATAAACTTTCCTTCCTTCAATGCAATGGAAACATGTTTGTTGTACAAACCTTGGCATAAAATATTGTTGGCACGATTTTTGGCCACATATACACTCGATCCGTCGGCACAGTTAAGGAGGATATAAATGCAATCTGAACCGATCTTGATACGTCGGTCTTCACTGCAATATCATAGAATGTGATAGAATTATCATAGTAATCAGATTTCAACGATTTTCCACTATGACAGAGAAATCACTCTTTTCATGCAGAAATTCGGGCCCGTCGATAGATCATATCCCGACTTTCGTGATTTTGTGATCTGTATAACTGTATAACTAAAAGTGAAATTTGTTTCACCGAATGACAACTGTAAATCGTGGTTACCACAATCGAAATGCTTTCCTGAACTTCCGAAACCTTTTCTAGACGCTTCAAAGGAATTTCTACCTGCGCTACCACTCCAGTTCACAAAACGCTAGTTGTGATGGACATATGGCCGCAGGGCACCTCATGTGGTGATATCAACTGCATTCTAATCTCTTCCAGCGGATCAACTTTCATGCCACATCGAGTGGGAAGAAGCGGAACATCCTTTTTGATTTCTCAACAGGCTTGTGCATAGGATTCTGGAAGTAAATCCTCAATAGTCTACGTACAGTCACAAATGTACAATATCTCTAGAAATTTCAAAATTGAATATTGGAAGGCTAATGTAGAATTAAATTGGCTGCTGAGAGTGCAGTATTCATACTTGTATCAAGATTTGTTTTCCAAATTTAAAGGAGATTGTTCACTGTCACATAAATGGAATTAGTCCGCCGCAAGTCCTGAATGATGATTTCCTCAGGAATATGTGGCAATACTTCCCTCACCATATTGGACATCGCAGTTATGTCTCTAATCTATTCCACTATATCTTGGAGAGGTTCCTCATAATGGTCGTGAACCTGATGTATCCTATGATTATAGGGATACCACCGTATCTAACCATGTCTTCGGTGTGTTCAACAGATCACATTTGCATATATTGGACACTACGTGGTTCTAGAAATTCAAGCTACCATTCCTACGACTCCTGAGAAGCCATCGAAGATCCCAATGTGGAGGGGTGTAGTTTTGGCATATATAGTAGTTCTATCTGTTACTTTCCTGCTGCATTAGTTGGCTATTGGGATTTTGGACAAACCGTCAAAGACAATGTGCTTATCACACTCAGTAAGCCCAGATGGCTTATTTCAATGGAAAATATTATGGTGGTTGTCCATGTCATTGGAAGTTATCAAATATATGCCCTGCCAGTATTTGATATGATTGAAACTATTCTATTCAAGAAATGGCACTTACCTCCATGATGGCCACTTCGCTTGATAACTCGATCTGCCTACATTGCATTCACTTGTTTTGTTGACCTCATGTTACCTTTTTTGGGGATATTCTTGGTTTCTTTGGAGGATTTTCCTTCTGTTCCAAACACGCAAAATTTTTCCATACAAACTCACATGATTCAAGCATCTTTGGAATCGTCTCGACAAGCTATTCGTTCTGGCATAGTTAGTTCCAGAATTTGAGACAAAATGTTTTTGACCATTTTCTTTATTAAGGAGGATATCTGTCCCCATGTAAATTGGAAACTTGGAAAACAACATAATTATAGTTTGCAGAAATATCATCAACTTCTTACCCAACCGGCACCAAGAACTTTCTTCTTGTAATCTTTTACAATGGTTTAAGGAGCCTCCTTCTTCACAAGATCTTTCACAATCTGCCTAATGCTTGGTTTGTGGTGAATTTTGGGATGTAACTTCCAACACTTCTTCTCCCAATGGCCATTGATTTTGTAGTAATTGCAAAAATTCCTTCTCTTTCCATTCAACTGTGCATTTATGACGGGAGGACTTGGAAGGTGTGGTTTCTTCTTTGTTTCACTTCTCGTGGACACATCTGTCTTCTTAACCCAAAATTTGTTCATTTCATGCTTGGCTACATCACGGTTAGAATATCTAATGCATAAATCATTTTTCGTATATTCAAGAAAATAATTTGAATGACTTTTATACCTTCCTGGTTTATCTTTGTTGCATATTTGATGACGACTAGCTACTTTGGCTCCTTTATTGGAATCCAATGATGTAGAAGTGAATCTTGCTTTAGCAGTGTTTGAGCACTCTCTAATCTTTACCTTGCCATAACCCAAACATGCAAATGGTGTTCTTTGTACCACCTCTAATGGTTGAGTGACTCCTTGGCCATTAATGCCAAGTCCACCTCCTTTGTATCCCATTTTAGTGAGAAGCTTCATGCCAACATTATTATCATATTGAGATGAAAGCGAACATGAAGAAATACTCTCAACGCATACCTCACTTTGAGTTTGTGCATCCATGGTGGAAGGCTCTTTATCTTCCATGCATTCACCAAGCTACAACTTAGCCAAGAGGTCATCCTTGGTTTACAATTCAAGTTGCAATTCTTTAATAATTCTGTTAAGGACTTCTCCATGAAGCTAAGACCTCTCTTGAAGATCTTGCTTCTCTTCTTCTACACCCTGCAAAAGTCTCCTCAACTTTGCATTTTCATCTTGAATGTTGTGATTTATCTCTTCCAACTCTTTAAGCCACACTTGCTTTATTCCTTTTCCCATGGTGATATTCACAATCTGCAAAATTGGTTAGACCAACTTTGATACCACTTGATCTGAAAATTTGGTGAGAATCTTCTTACATCTAAATTTTCAAAATATAGTCCATCTTTTGCTGACGAAATTGCATGTGAATAAGGGCAATTTGATCAATTAACCATGCTTCATTAAGGAAATAACCACCTAAAATTGTCAAACTGTTGTGTATGTTTATAAATAAAAACTCTACTTATCCAAGGAAGAATACATCCATACACACACATACAACATAGACAACAATGTGATAACGAAGTTCACCAGACCCCCTGGCTACGTCTTTAGATTCATGAATCCCATGAACCTGCTTTATTGATTCTGCTTCAAAAGGGATACATAAACAAGCCTACAACATGTTTCTCCTTTACAAAGACATCCTCTGAATCAATAAGATCTCAATAATATTTCCACAAGCTCTTTCTCTCCCCCTCTTCTTGACCCCAAGAAGGGTTTATATAACATCTCCATCTCAACCACATCAAGATTTTCATGGAGATAATATCTCTCAAGATCCCCTAAATTAGGATCTTGGCATATCTCAAGGGATTGGTTTGAGAATATCTCTCAACCATCCATGAAGATCTCAACTCTCCTTAGGACTCTCCTTGAGACTAGGGATTGAAAGCAAACATGGCTTTGATCCAAATAATCCCTTTTTAATAATGAAAAATACATAATTATGAGAACCCTATCTCATGTATTAAACATTTTACAAAGTGCCATTTTCCCCCTAAATATCAACAAGACATATCGCTAGCATGTGAAGTCCAATTGACTTCATTCGAAATGCATCAGAAAGACCAGTGTGAGATCTTTGTTTACTGGACAATGTTTGCAGTATTTGAAGTTGACTGAAAATGTGTCGAATGTGAAGATCCTCCTGGATCAATAACCAACATCAATTTTGGTCACAATTTTTGTTTCATGCATTTTACAACATTTTTTGTAATGGGTATGTGTTTTAAACCATGATCAGCAGTTGTGGTGTTTTTCTCTAGTCATATATCAAGATAATGAAGTTTGTTTTATCATAGATGGCCACCTAATACAATTTTTAAATGTTAAAAACTTTGGTAAAGTGAAACAGACCACTACAATAAAGTTTACAGCGCCTAGCGCTGTGAACTGGTTGTTTCAGGATAGTTTGCAGTGTTGCATTGCAAACTCAACTTTTGGAGATTTTGGAGGGAAAGACAACTGCTAGATGTCAAGATGGATGCATACCAACACTATGAGGGTTAGTTTCATTTTGGGAGGCCACCTATCTCAAAGAAGATCTGCTCTTATGGACACATCATCAACCAATAAAGAATGTTGCATATGTTTGCAACATCTTCCTTTTTATTAGTAGTTTGTTTCTTTTATATTGTACCCCGGTTGCCATGTTTCCCTTAGGCACAAGGATCCTATGAAGAAGTTGGAATGAAAATTGTAGAGTTGGCATTGATAGTTTAGGCTATTTAAAGAGAATTGTAAGACTAAGGAGAGGTTCGAATGGTGTGACTCAGAACTCTTATTTTGATATTGTTTTGTAATAGGGTTTCTCCTTATTGTATGGACCTGATGTTATCACTGAAATTTCGTCCGCACATGGCGACAAGAACTCAGCATCGTCAAACAGTAATGAAGTTATTCATGGCACTGGATTCATTTCACAGCATTGCAAGAGGGTTAAAAACTATACAAAGTAATCAAAAATTGAAGGACGCTTTACAGAAGAAGGGTGCACGCGCATATGCGTGGAACATGAATGTACAATGTGCGCATGCACGCACGATGCACGACTGTTAGCGAAAAAACCCACGCACCTGCTAAACAGTGCATTTATTGAATTGGTCGGCCTCCCAACCACTTATGGACCAGCTCCCAACCTGATTTGACCATCAAATTTGAGCTGAATCTGCATGGTAGGCTGGTCAAAGACCTAATTGAGCCCTAAAGAGCCCCTTTTCA
>JZKD02S1693767.1:205176-240399 GCA_000966675.3 Picea glauca | reverse complement strand
TGATGAGCTTCACCAAGTGCATTTATTGAGTCATGTTGTTTCACAACTTGAATTGTGGTAGACTTCAAAGAAGTTAGTTTCACAACGGAAAATCAATTTGATAGGTTGTGTAGTGAAGGCTTGGTGTCGAAGACAACAAGGTGTGGAAAAAACGATTCAGTGGAAGATAAGGTGACTTGGACATCTCACAAGTTTGTGACTTATCCATATTTTTATGTAGACAAATAGAATCAATTTGATGACAATAGAGGAGCTATAGAAGTTGTATAGTTGCAAAAGGTGGCTTAACCAAGTTTGTGCAATGAGTTGTTGTCTTGGGTGAGTGCAAGTCCGAGACAATAGAATTGAACCATTGGTGCAACCAAGTGTTTCTTTGGACAACATATGATTATATTTTAATTTCATAAATTTCCTAAGAGCTACAGGGAGTTCTTTGAAGGAAATTTGGGTGACTTGGTTGACCAAGTTCAATCTGCTTCCATAGTGAAAAATGATAGACTTGGGATTGGGCTAAGTAATGAAAAATTAAAAAGAGGCACAGAGCAGTTGGGACACCTTGACATGGGTGATTGTGCAGAGAGCTTGGAGAAACCTACTTCGAAGAGTATAGTGAAGGTATTAGGTAGATTTGGATGTAGTCATGGTGGTGTATTGAGAAGTTGCCTAACTCTTTATTGAGGTGCCTTGGAGGACTTACTATAGTAGACTAGATGGTGAGGCTAAGAAGGTTCCAAGTTTGAGAGGATAGATGAAGTGCCTTGGTATGTGGGCACCTTAGAAAATTTTGTTGACTCATGTGATGACTTGACAAGACACAATGACAGTGCCAGAGCATAAGACGCTTGTGGAGGCACAAGGTAGTTTTGTTTTAAGTGTGATCTAACTGGTGGATGGAGTCAACATAGAAGACGATAGAGAAATTGTTGAAAGTTAACCTAAACGAGAAGAATGCAGACCAAGTGACTTGGGTGGTATCCACTTTCCTTTTGTATGGGACATTGGATGAGGTAGATCATACCTTGGTTACTTGTATATGATTGAGTGATGAATCAAATATATGGAGGGGTCATTGGTTGAGGTTGGTAGGAGTATTGGATCAAATGTTTCAAGCCATGGAAGTTCAGGAGGAATAATTATACTTATAAAACTTTGGATATTTCACAATTGGGTGGGCACCTTGGTGACAAAGAGTTGAGTGAGCATACTTGACTCATGTAGCTCAAGAAATTGACATGTAAAGATATTGAGTGAAAGAGATGTAGTCTGGGGGAAGTACTCTTGACATAGTTTAATAATCAAGTTGGAAATGTTGCAGTGCCACATGATCCCAGGTGTCAAGTGACTTGGGTGCACCAAGTCGAGCTAGATCCCCAAGCAGATTGTGGGTTTGTGACAGTTGAGTGTTAATGCACTTGGAAACTATTCATAAAAAAGACCATTGTAATAATTCATTGGGATTGTGTTAATCATGCTTGAAAAAAACAATACTAATACCCATGAAATGTCTATATGAAAATTACCTAAGAAGATTGAAAACTTGACTAAGTTTCTAGTCCTAAGAACATAGTCATTGGAAAACTATCATTGGAAATTTCTTGAAATAGTGATTGGAATTCTCTTTGAGATAGTCATCACAAAATATTTATTGCGAATTTCTAGACTACATGATATAGTGAAATTCTGATGGAGGAAAAGGATATGTGATTTATGATTGAAATTTTTAAAGAAAAATCTTAAAAATCTAACCAAGTGTCCAAATATCAAAACTAGTCATTCCAAAAACATGGATATGATAGTCAATAGGTCTATCAACTAAAAGTCAATTATGGGGACTATCATTGGGACAACCATTGGGTTAGACAAATAATTTTTTTTTTCCACAAGGTGCTAGCTATAAATAGAATCACTGATATGAGGTCTACAATAATTCCATGTGAAGAAATATGTGTGAGTGCATCATTTAGTGGAAGAAGAAACATATCCTGAACAAGTGTCTGCTGTAAAGAGAGGTGCATCATTTCAAGCACCACATGTCGATATACTATTTGAAAAAAAAAAAAAGGTGATGTTGACACTGTATGAAGTGGAAGATCAAGAGCTTATGGTTGGGCAAGTTAAAAATATCATGCCTATTTTGGTTCTCAAGATTCTATCCTTACACACTGCTTGCATTGTTTGAGATTTTGCTTTAACGATTGTTTGACATAGTCGTTAATAGTATCTGAGGAAACGTTCAAGCAATGTGTAATTCCTAGATACTGAGTTGAAGGATAGTCGTGATTCCCTGAGATCATTGTTTCTAGTATCATTGTTATTATTGCTAGGGAGAGACAAAGAGGTGATTTACCAATAGATCATCTAGATACTTCCTCTTTGTGGGAAAGGAGACTTTCATGGAAATCAAAGTTGAACATGACAGCTAGAGCACAACACTAAAAAGGAAAGCACGTGTTTTTTTTTCATTCGCTTTCACATATGGATAAGTAGCAAAGATTAAATATTTTATAGAAACTTATGCCTATATCCATAAATACGTGAGAGAGAAAAGATATAAACAACCAAGGTTGAAAGGATTCCATATAATTGGATTTGTTGAGAAATGATGTAAACTCACATTGTAATATTTTATTATTAGTCCCTGCCATAGGCGTAGAGGGACTATAGTAATCAATAAATCGTTGACTGCATATTACTTTGTCCTTTGACCCGAAATATTTGCACAATACCTATTGTTGGAGCTATGGAAATAAAAGCATATATTTTTATATAATAAAAAGTAACATATATGTACTGATCTAATTGGATAAGAGATTGGAGGTCTTATTGTTGGCTTCGCTATTCCCAATGTACTATATGGAAACATATCCAAAGTTTTTCTCATAGTCAATATGTTTTAATCATATATTTTTTCCTGTATCTTGCTTCAAGGTTGATTGATGCTAGCATTGGTTCGAATGTTTGTATTAGCATTTTCTACTACCCAAATATATTCACAAGTTTTGATATGTAATAAGCATATTGAAAAGTTTTGATATCCAAGCTTTGTAGTGATTGAGAATTCCAAAGTTTATAGCGTCTTTGGCGGATGTAAATTTATTGAAATATATTGACACTTATTCTGAGATGTGTCAATAGGACTGATTGCATAAATGTTCACATGATGTGACGTTCTACAACACCCCTGGCAACTTAAATGTTTGCATTCCATGAGGTGCTTAGATAGCCTGAGAGTCTTAAATGTTTATGTAAATACGGTTCTCGGAGTACATTTTTCCTCGAAATTTTCTATACAGTTACAATGAATTTTCACTTGATTGTCTACCGCCAGTTCAGTAGTCATTGTATGTTTCTTCCTTGTTCTGCCATTGAAGCTACATACATTGTTTACTGGTTCAGTGACTGCTTCTTCTTCGCTGGTTTGTCAGTTGCTTCCATTGTATGCTTCATCCTTGTAATCGTTGAGGTTACATACATTGTTTACTGGTTCGGTGAGTGGTTCTTCTTTGTTGGTTTCTCGGTTGCTGCTTGTTGTTGTTTCACTGGTGATTCGAGTTGTGCTTCTGCATTTCATCGTGTCAGAGTAAGTTTGGATGCCATGGTTTCATTTTGTATTCCTTGTTTGCTATTTAGTTTGCAATTTGCAAGTAAGAATGTTTGCTTATTTGTAGTCACATTTTCCTTGTGTGTTTCTGGTTCCTTTTCTGTTAGCGTTGCAGTTTCATAATCATTGGAGATACATATGTTGTTCACTGGCTTGGTGGTTCTTGGTGGTTCGTTGGTTCTCGGGTTGCTGGTTCTGTTTGTTTGGCTGGGGTTTGCAGTTTGGGGCGTTGGGTGTGTAGTTTGGTCTCTTCGTGCTTTCTTGCTAGTTTGGTCCATGCTGGTTTCTTTTCTTTGATTCAGCCTTGCAGGGTTGGGGTGCAGCGGCGGTGGGTGGGGCTTTTTTTTTTTTTTTTTTTTTTGGATTGTTATTGTTTTTTTTGGGGCGCTTTATGGTGTTCATCCCCTGCACCCACCAGTGGATATGCAGTTTTTTTATTTTCCATGTCTCCCGGAGTTGAGATCTATTATTCTGTGAGATTTTTCTGGTGCTGCAGTCCTGCCATGAAAGAAAATAGCTGCATGCAAAATTGTTCGAGGATTACATGTGAAGTTACAATACCCACTGTTTTTTTGTTGGAATAAAGCATATGTATGCAGGGTACATTTATAAACCATGTATGGTAAGATGTGTGGATATGACATGACATGTCCTTTCTCCTCTACATAGACTGGTGTGCACAGGTTGCAATTTGTGTTGTTCTTGACATATGATATGTGCAACAAAGATTATACAAGATTATATTTCCATGTCTAGAAGCATGTGTGGGTAATTCACCATGGAAAACTGAGAACTTGTATCATGTGCACAATAGTCTTTGTGGATGATAAAGAACACGGCTAGAGGGCATATGTGGATAAATTCCCAGGGAAAAGAAGAAATCGTTTAGCTGCGGCCATGCAATTGCGTGATATTTTTTGCCTTGTAATATATTTTGGTCAAGGAAAAAAATTGTACACGTTTACAACCATGGATAGAGAAGCACAAAGGTTCATGTTTTTGCCTTTGTAGACTGTTCGTTGAGTCAGTTTTGATCTATGTACATATTGCTTGTTCTCCACTGAATACCAGCTTCCATTGATGTTCATTAAATTTTGTGGGTTCCCAAATTGAAACAAACAGAGTAGCTGGAGAAAAGGAGAGAGTCTCGACTGCATCAGCTGAAGAGGATATAGAAAGGTGCATGCTCGTACTGTTGTTTCATATTGTGCTATTTTGTATTTCATTTATGGTCTGGATATGTGTTAAGCTAGTTGTGTGCCTTACTACATGGTAAGTTTTCTTGGTTGCATACATTTATTCCTGCATACTAAGATAGTGCATGTCCGTTGTGTTTGCATTGCATTGTTGCATTTAAACAAATAGAATGGCTGGACAGGACGAAGGAATCTTTGGCGGGTAAATAAACCTGTTTATTTTTTGTTTTACATGTCTGTTTTCAAACTAACTTGCCTTCTTGTCGATTGCATCTTCTATGTTGCTGCCTTGGAAAAAGCAGGTTGCTTGGACAGGGAGATGGATTCTTCTGTGCAACAGAAGAGGGTTCTGTGGTACAATATTCTAAAAGGTATACCAAGTATGCCGAAAAATTAAATATACAAATCGGGTGCAGGCATATAATATAGAATGCATATATTTTCTTAGTCTTGATGTCCATTTGCAAATGCTTGCATCAGAAAAAGTTGGACTAGTGAGATGACCATGAGCAGTCAGTCATCCTAGACATCGGTGGACTGACAAGGCCAAAGGTAAAGATGCAGGCGTTGTGCTCTTACTATGTTTACCTTTGGCCTTGTCGGTCCGCCGATGTCTAGGATGACTGACTGTTCATGGTCATCTCACTAGTCCAACTTTTTCTGATGCAAGCATTTGCAGATGGACATCAAGACTAAGAAAATATATGCATTCTATATTATATGCCTGCACCCGATTTGTATATTTAATTTTTCGGCATACTTGGTATACCTTTTAGAAGATTGTACCATAGAACCCTCTGCTGTTGCACAAAAGAATCCATCTCCCTGTCCAAGCAACTTGCTTTTTCCAAGGCAACAACACAGAAGATGCAATCAACAAGAAGGCAAGTTAGTTTGAAAACAGACATGTAAAACAAAAAATAAATAGGTCTATTTACCCGCCAAAGATTTGTTCGTCCTGTCCAACCATTCTATTTGTTTAAATGCAACAATGCAACACAAACACAATAGACATGCACTAGCTTAGTATGCAGGAATAAATGTATGCAACCAAGAAAACTTACCATGTAGGAAGGCACACAACTAGCTTAACACATATCCAGACCATAAATGAAATACAAAACAATGCAATATGAAACAATAGTACTAGCATGCACCTTTCTATATCCTCTTCAGTTGATGCAGTCGAGACTCTCTCCTTTTCTCTAGCTACTCAGTTTGTTTCAATTTGGGAACCCACAAAATTTAATGAACATCAATGGAAGCTGGTATTCAGCGGAGAACAAGAAATATGTGCATATATCAAAACTGACTCAACAAACAGTCTACAAAGGCAGAAACATGAACCTTTGCGCTTCTCTATCCATGGTTGTAAATGCGTACAATTTTTTTCCCTGGCCAAAATATATTACAAGGCACAAAATATCACGCAACTGCATGGCCGCAGCTAAACGATTTCTGCTTTTCCTTGGGAATTTATTGACATATGCCCTCTAGCCATGTTCTTTATTCTCTACATAGATTATTGTGCACAAGATACAAGTTCTCAGTTTTCCATGGAGAATTACCCACACATGCTTCTAGACATGGAAATATAATCTTGTAGAATCTTCGTTGCACATATCATATGTCAAGAACAACACAAATTGCAACATGTGCACACCAGTCTATGTAGAGGAGAAAGGACATGTCATGTCATATCCACACATCTTACTAGACATGGTTTATAAATGTACCCTGCATACATATGCTTTATTCCAACAAAAAAACAATGGGTATTGTAACTTCACATGTAATCCTCGAACAATTTTGCATGCAACTATTTTCTTTCATGGCAGGACTGCAACACCAGGAAAATCTCACAGAATAATAGATCTCAACTACGGGAGACATGGAAAATAAAAAAATTGCATATCCACTGGTGGGTGTAGAGGCTGAACACCATAAAGCGCCCCAAACAAAACAATAACAATCCAAAAAAAAAAAGAAAAAAAAAATCTCCAACCACCGCCACTGCACCCCAACCTTGCAAGGCCGAATCAAAGAAAATAAACCAGCATAGACCAAACTAGCGAGAAAGCATGAAGAGGCCAAACTACACCCCTAGCGCCCCAAAGCGCAAACCCCAGCCAAACAAACAGAACCAGCAACCCGGGAACCAATGAACAAGCAAGAACCACCAAGCAAGTGAACAACATATGTATCTCCAATGATTACGAAACTGCAACCCAAATAGAAAAGGAACCGGAAACACACAAGGAACATGTGACTACAAATAAGCAAACATTCTTACTTGCAAAATGCAAACTAAATAGCAAAAAAGGAATACAAAATGAAACCAAGGCATCCAAACTTACTCCGACATGATGAAATGCAGAAGCACAACTCGAATCACCAGCGAAACAACAACAAGCAACAACCGAGAAACCAACAAAGAAGAACCACTCACCGAACCAGTAAACAATGTATGTAGCCTCAACGATTATGAGGATGAAGCATACAATGGCAGCAACCGACAAACCAGCGAAGAAGAAGCAGTCACTGAACCAGTAAACAATGTATGTAGCTTCAATGGCAGAACAAGGACGAAACATACAATGGCTATTGAACTGGAGGTAGACAATCAAGTGAAAATTCATTGTAACTGTATAGAAAATTTCGAGGAAAAATGTACTCCGAGAACCATATTTACATAAACATTTAAGACTCTTAGGCTATCTAAGCACCTCGTGGAATGCAAACATTTAAGCTGTCAGGGGTGTTGTAGAACGTCGCATCATGTGAACATTTACACAATCATTCCTATTGACGCATCTCAAAATAAGTGTCAATACATTTCAAGAAATATACATCCGCCAAAGATGCTATAAACTTTGGAATTCTCAATCACTACAAAGCTTGGATATCAAAACTTTTCAATATACTTATTACATATCAAAACTTGTGGATATATTCGGGTAGTAGAAAATGCTAATACAAACATTCGAACCAATGCTAGCATCAATCAACCTTGAAGCAAGATACAAGAAAAATATATGATTAAAACATACTGACTATGAGAAAAAATTTGGATATGTTGCCATATAGTACATTGGGAATAGTGAAGCTGGCAATAAGACCTCCAATCTCTTATCCAATTAGATCGGTACATATATGTTACTTTTTATTATATAAAAATATATGCTTTTATTTCCATAGCTCCAACAATAGGTATTGCGCAAATATTTCGGGTCAAAGGACAAAGTAATATGCAGTCAACGATTTATTGATTGCTTTAGTCCCTCTATGCCTACGATAGGGACTAATAATAAAATATTACAATGTGAATTTACATCACTTCTCAACAAATCCAATTATATGGAATCCTTTCAACCTTGGTTGTTTATATCTTTTCTCTCTCACTTATTTATGGATATAGGCATAAGTTTCTATAAAATATTTAATCTTCGCTACTTATCCATATGTGAAAGCGAATGAAAAAAAAACACGTGCTTTCCTTTTTAGTGTTGTGCTCTAGCTGGCATGTTTAGATTTGATTTCCACGGAAGTCTCCTTTCCCGCAAAGAGGAAGTATCCAGATGATCTATTGGTAAATCACCTCTTTGTCTCTCCCTAGCAATAACAACAATGATCTCAGTGAATCACGATTGTCCTTCAACTCAGTATCTAGGAATTACACACCGCTTGAACGTTTCCTCAGATACTATTAACAACTATGTCAAACAATCGTTAAAGCAAAATCTCAAACAATGCAAGTAGTGTGTAAGGATAGAATCTTGAGAACCAAAATAGGCATGATATTTTTAACTTGCCCAACCATAAGCTCTTTATCTTCCACTTCATACAGTGTCAACATCACCTCTCTTTTTTTTTTCAAATAGTATATCGACATGTGGTGCTTGAAATGATACACCTCTCTTTATAGAAGCCACTTGTTCAGGATATGTTTCTTCTTCCACTAAATGATGCACTGACACATATTTCTTCACATGGAATTATTGTAGACCTCATATCAGTGATTCTATTTACAGCTAGTACCTTGTGGATTTTTTTTTTTTATTTGTCTAACCCAATGGTTGTCCCAATGATAGTCCCCATAATTGAATTTTAGTTGATATACCTATTGACTATCATATCCATGTTTTTGGAATGACTAGTTTTGATATTTGGACACTTGGTTAGATTTTTAAGATTTTTCTTTAAAAATTTCAATCATAAATGACATATCCTTTTCCTCCATCAAAATTTCACTATATCATGTACTCTAGAAATTCTCAATAAATATTTTGTGATGACTATCTCAAAGAGAATTCCAATCACTATTTCAGGAAATTTCCAATGATAGTTTTCCAATGACTATGTTCTTAGGACTAGAAACTTAGTCAAGTTTTCAATCTTCTTAGGTAATTTTCATATAGACATTTCATGGGTATTAGTATTGTTTTTTTCAAGCATGATTAACACAATCCCAATGAATTATTACAATGGTCTTTTTTATGAATAGTTTCCAAGTGCATTAACACTCAACTGTCACAAACCCACAATCTGCTTGGGGATCTAGCTCGACTTGGTGCACCCAAGTCACTTGACACCTGGGATCATGTGGCACTGCAACATTTCCAACTTGATTATTAAACTATGTCAAGAGTACTTCCCCCAGACTACATCTCTTTCACTCAATATCTTTACATGTCAATTTCTTGAGCTACATGAGTCAAGTATGCTCACTCAACTCTTTGTCACCAAGGTGCCCACCCAATTGTGAAATATCCAAAGTTTTATAAGTATAATTATTCCTCCTGAACTTCCATGGCTTGAAACATTTGATCCAATACTCCTACCAACCTCAACCAATGACCCCTCCATATATTTGATTCATCACTCAATCATATACAAGTAACCAAGGTATGATCTACCTCATCCAATGTCCCATACAAAAGGAAAGTGGATACCACCCAAGTCACTTGGTCTGCATTCTTCTCGTTTAGGTTAACTTTCAACAATTTCTCTATCGTCTTCTATGTTGACTCCATCCACCAGTTAGATCACACTTAAAACAAAACTACCTTGTGCCTCCACAAGCGTCTTATGCTCTGGCACTGTCATTGTGTCTTGTCAAGTCATCACATGAGTCA
Organism: Picea glauca; assembly: GCA_000966675.3. NCBI lineage: Eukaryota > Viridiplantae > Streptophyta > Pinopsida > Pinales > Pinaceae > Picea > Picea glauca. The sequence goes on along the minus strand of JZKD02S1693767.1, from coordinate 230,467 downwards.
ACAAAATTTTCTAAGGTGCCCACATACCAAGGCACTTCATCTATCCTCTCAAACTTGGAACCTTCTTAGCCTCACCATCTAGTCTACTATAGTAAGTCCTCCAAGGCACCTCAATAAAGAGTTAGGCAACTTCTCAATACACCACCATGACTACATCCAAATCTACCTAATACCTTCACTATACTCTTCGAAGTAGGTTTCTCCAAGCTCTCTGCACAATCACCCATGTCAAGGTGTCCCAACTGCTCTGTGCCTCTTTTTAATTTTTCATTACTTAGCCCAATCCCAAGTCTATCATTTTTCACTATGGAAGCAGATTGAACTTGGTCAACCAAGTCACCCAAATTTCCTTCAAAGAACTCCCTGTAGCTCTTAGGAAATTTATGAAATTAAAATATAATCATATGTTGTCCAAAGAAACACTTGGTTGCACCAATGGTTCAATTCTATTGTCTCGGACTTGCACTCACCCAAGACAACAACTCATTGCACAAACTTGGTTAAGCCACCTTTTGCAACTATACAACTTCTATAGCTCCTCTATTGTCATCAAATTGATTCTATTTGTCTACATAAAAATATGGATAAGTCACAAACTTGTGAGATGTCCAAGTCACCTTATCTTCCACTGAATCGTTTTTTCCACACCTTGTTGTCTTCGACACCAAGCCTTCACTACACAACCTATCAAATTGATTTTCCGTTGTGAAACTAACTTCTTTGAAGTCTACCACAATTCAAGTTGTGAAACAACATGACTCAATAAATGCACTTGGTGAAGCTCATCACAGACACATCTCAACGAAAATGCACATAAAAAGTCCACGTCAAGTATACAACCAAAAATTTGTGGTGTTTCTCTAGGTCACCTCAAGTCTGTGAACACCAAACTCGACCAAGTGATTCAACTCATCACATGGTTTGTTGCCTTGTCCTGATTATGCACAAGGGGTCATCCACTTTGTCACAACCTATAACTTCCCAACTTACTTTGTTTGCAATGTTCCTTTTAGTAAGAGAAGTCACACTTAGACTGATGTAAGTGAAATCCCAATACCCATAAGCATGTGAAGGATAAATGTTTATAAAGGTGGCAAATGGATGGAAAACTCACTAAAGGATGTTTATCACAGATAAATCCATACAATATACACCAGAAAATAAGGCCTTGAATAACTTCAGATCAGGATTTAAGAGATAAAGTGAATAGATGGAAGACATGACAAGAAATGTATAATATGCATATCATCTACATCAGGTAACACTGACACACATATGAAGAAAACTCTCTTAAATAAGAACCTCTTAAAATCAAAGAGAAAATACTTTGATACACTTGCAAACAATATCACAATAGATCCTTTATTGCAATAAATATACAATCAACCATATGAATCATTCAACAGACTTTTATCAAATCCAGACAACAAAAGATGATAAATAGGCAAGATTGATTTCCATTATTCAAAGTGTCTTATATCAGGTCCATACAATAAGGAGAAACCCTGTTACAAAACAATATCAAAATAAGAGTTCTGAGTCACACCATTCGAACCTCTCCTTAGTCTTACAATTCTCTTTAAATAGCCTAAACTATCAATGCCAACTCTACAATTTGCATTCCAACTTCTTCATAGGATCCTTGTGCCTAAGGGAAACATGGCAACAAGGGTACAATATAAAAGAAACAAACTACTAATAAAAAGGAAGATGTTGCAAACATATGCAACATTCTTTATTGGTTGATGATGTGTCCATAAGAGCAGATCTTCTTTGAGATAGGTGGCCTCCCAAAATGAAACTAACCCTCATAGTGTTGGTATGCATCCATATTGACATCTAGCAGTTGTCTTTCCCTCTAAAATCTCCAAAAGTTGAGTTTGCAATGCAACGCTGCAAACTGTCCTGAAACAACCAGTTCACGGCGCTAGGTGCTGTAAACGTTTTTGTAGTGGTCTGTTTCACTTTACCAAAGTTTTTAACATTTAAAAATTGTATCAGAAGGATGCTAGAGAAACGATATTTTAGACAACCCAGTCAACATTTGTAACATAGTTGCGAGCAGATACAGTAAAGGATCTGGAGAAGCTATCTAGCTCTACAATTGTTGTGCATATACATTTACAAAATCATCCTCGCTTTGCTTATATAAATATCCTTCAACAAATTTCTGCAGCTGTTATTTTTTTTTATTTTTTTTAAAGGGGAGGGTGGGATGCAGTTGTGTATTATATTGTTCAATGTATTAATTCCTTTTCCTGCATTCCCAGGTTGAAGGTCTTTTAGTTGCAGCCAATGTGTACTTGATCCCCTTTGAGCCTGTTTGTACAAAATGCCATTCTGCTGCCTCTGCCTCCGCTTTGATAATTGATGATACAATTGATTATCTGCGATGTGGTGAAAAATTTCCATATATTTACGGACATTGCCTCAATGGTGTTATTCGAACCATGGGCAACACAACCGTGCACTGTACGATCAGGCAGTCGTTGTTACAAAATGTGCTTCCTGAGTTGGAAAAGTTGTCGTATGAAACATATCTATAGAAAAAGGAAAGCAGTGTCTACATGCTGCTGCAGCTTCGGATACAAAGCAAATTCACCTTAAATGAGGACAATGCAATTTTTCATATCGGCTGAACAGGGGAATTTTTTTTTTTTATATGAAACTTTGGGAGGAAATGAAAATACCTCATGTCTCTCTGTGATATTTGTGCAACATTCAGATGAAAGTTAGTTTCAATAGAAAACAAATGTGGCGACGTCTTTTCTTTGTATATCAAATTGTTTAGTACAAAGGTCGATGGGTTCTGCTCTATGGAGCCATCTGGGAACTTGCTTGTGGGTTGTTTAAATTATGGCTGGTTCTTGGTTATCTGCTTTGTCTATAAATTTGTATACCATGGAACTCTAGTTATTCTTTGGAGGACACCGATCAATATAATTGTTTTTTTTAGCCAACTGGGATGCAGATCCGCCTGGTAAATTCTATGGTGTGGTGACGCAACTGTACTGTCACTTGCTTTAGTATATTTCCTTGATCGATGAACTTGGTCAAACTATTGTTCTGAAATAATTTGAAATCAACGAATATATAGTGTTCGAACTGTGACTGTCCTCACATACAAACAAGAGGCTCTTAAAATACAAATTGGACATTGTTTTCACATTTTTGATTATTCGATGAAATGGGAATGCAATCGTGCTATCATATGAACAACAAGCCCTTAAAATTTAGATTGGTTCTTGTGATGCTTGCGGTTATAGAATTTAAAAAAAAAATTCTCTTCTTTCCTTGATTCTTTTAAGAATAAGCGATTTAACATCCTTTAATAATTTATTGCACCAGCTCTCAAGTCCATAAATTCCCAATTTTCAGCCCGCAAGCCCGAACAAAAGAGGCCCATTTTTCATCCCACCAGCCACACAGTCCCCGATAAAAAAAAATCGTTAAATATGAAATACATATGGAATTGTTAGGATACAATAAAAGTGCAATGTTCGACGAACTAGCCCGAGTCCTCTTGTCAATTTGTATATGGAGGAAGTATGGATGCTATTTGTAGTGGAGGGAACAATGGAGACTCTATTTTCGGCCCGCCCGACCGTGAACCCGCCATCCAAAAACTGCCTAAAAGTGCAATGTTCAGGCAACCAGCCTGAGTCCTCCTGGCAATTTGTATATCGCAGAAGCCTGGGTGGTATATGTAGGAGAGGAAACAATAGAAACTCTATTTTCAACTTGCTAGGATGCCAACCCATGATCCAAAACCTTCCCAAGTATAGAATGATGAATCTGCATATGCTGTATAAAATCTCATTCCATAGTTAATATAGAGACTATGTCCACAAGTCCGCTTGTCAATTTGTATATAGCGGAAGTGAAGATGCTATTTATAGAACACGGAACAATGGATACTTAATTTTAAGCCCGCTAGGTCACGAATCCACGATCCAAAAAGTGATCATGTTTGGAATGAGGGATCCAAATATGTTCTAGAACAATGTGTTTGTACAACGGGGAACAATAGAGGCCCAATTTCCAACCCACCAACCCCAGAGCCCCCGATAGAAAAAAATTGATAATTATGAAATTGATACGGAATCGCTACGGGGCAATAAAAGTCCAATGTTCAACGAATTAACCTGAGTCCACTTGTGAGTATGCAATGAGGGTTCCGCATACTTAATTTTCAGCCTGCCTGGCCGTGAACCCGCAATCCAAAAAATGCCCATCTATGGAATGAGGGATCAGCATATGTTCTAGAAGAATACAAATGCACTGTTCATCCAAGTAGCTCGCAACTCCTCTTGTCAATTTATATGTCATGGAAATCTGGGTGCTATTTGTAGCAGACAAAACAATAAACACTATTTTCGGCTGGCCAGACCGCGAACCCACGATCCAAAAACTGCCTAAGTATGGAATCAGGAATCCGCATATTTATAAGCCGGCATGTAAATTTGTATATCGCGAAAGTCTAGGTGATATTTGTAGAACATGGAACAATAGATACTTAATTTTCAGCCTGCCAGGCCACCAACCCACAATCCAAAAAGTGCCCAAGTATGGAATCAGGACTCCGCATATGTTCTACAACAATACAAATGCAAAGTTTAGCCAAACAACTTGTAGGTCTGCATATGTTGTAGAACAATGTATTTGTACTACGCGAGACAATGGAGGCCCAAATATGCAATTAGTGATCTGCATATGCTGTGTAAAATCTCATTCCATATTTTATATACAGATTATGTCCATAGGTCCGCATGTCAATTTGTATATCGTGGAAGTGTGGGCACTATTTGTAGGATACAAAACAATAGATACTTAATTTTCAGTCCGCTTGCCCGCTTGCCCGCGATCCAAAAAAGTGCCCAAGTATGGAATGAGGGATGCACATATGTTCTAGAACAAAACAAATGCAATGTTCAACCAAGAAGCCCGTGGCGACTCCTGTCAATTTGTATGGCGTGGAAATCTCAGTGCTATTTGTAGGATAGGGAACAATAGAGGCTCTTTTTTCAACCCGCCATACTGCAAACTCACGATCAAAAAACTGCCTAAATATGGAAACACGGATCCACATATGCTCTATAAAATCTCATGTCAATACTTTATATAGAGACTCATCTCTGCAACTCCCGTCATCAATTTGTATATCGCAAAAATCTGGGTACTATTTGTAGGAGACGAAACAATAGAGACTCTATTTTCGGCTTGCCAGGCCACGAATCCAGGATCCAAAAACTGCAAAGTATGGAATGAGGAATCCACATATGCTGTATAAAATCTCATTCCATACTTTATATAGAGACTATGTCGAGAAGCCCGCTTGTAAATTTGTATATCGCAGAAGTGTAGGTGCTATTTGTAAGACATGGAACAATAGATACTTTATTTTCATCCCACCAAGCCACGAACCCATGATCCAAAAAGTGCCCAAGTATGGAATGAGGAATCTGCATATGTTCTAGAACAATACAAATACAATGTTCAGTAAAGCAACCCGTAGGTCCTCCTCTCAATTTGTATATCGCGAAAATGTGGTTTCTATTTGTAGTACAGGAAACAAAGAATCCGCATATGTTCTAGAATAATAAAAATGCAATGTTTAGCCAAGCAACCTGTAGGTTGTGTTGTCAATTTGTATATCGCGGAAATATGAGTGCTATTTGTAGGACACGAAACAATATTCAATATTTTTTCAGCCCGCCAGGCCGTGAACCCACGATAAAAAAAGTACCTAAGTATGGAATAAGCGATCTGCATATGTTGTATAAAATATCATGTCTATACTTTATATAGAAACTCATCTCCACAACTCCCACTGTCAATTTGTATATCGCGGAACTGTTGGTGCTATTTGTAGGGCACGAAACAATAGATACTCAATTTTTAGCCTGCCAAGTCGCAAACACGCCAAACAAAAAGTGCACAAGTATGGAATCACGGATTTAGATATGTTCTATACAATATGATTTCCATAATTTATAAAAGTACATGTTTAACCAACCAACCTGCCATGTTGAACCAACCAACCCATGACTCCGCCTATCATTTTGTATCACGCAGAAGTGTAGGTGCTATTTGTAGGACACAAAACAATAGAGGCTCAATTTTTAGCCCGCCAGGCTGAGAATGCGTCCACCAGGAAGAGAACCATCGGGCCTTCACATCTCCTTGGTATATCTTCTTCCATTTTTTCTTTTGTAACTCTCATAACTGCTTTCCATATGCAACAATTAAGCTTTAATGCTAGTAGCCATCCTGCAACAACCGTTACAGTTGTCATTAATGTCCAAAATTTCAGAGAAGATTTGTCATTAGTACGAATTAAACTGAGATTTGCACACAATAACGTTATCCTTTCCAAGTATTCATTTCAAAGGTGATGCAATCGTTTTTTTTTTGTCTACTGACGGGTTGGTGCTTTTAAGAAATTTCTGATTCTTAATGTCTTTTCGCCGTCACCGCCACCTTCGCACTTTTTTCTAATTGTGCAATTAGTGAGTTGTGATGGTCACGACTCATTTTGCATGACCCTTGGAAATTGCCATTGATCAGCGAAAGGCTCGAGGAGATATTCCATTGATATGCATTAAACAGGACTTTGCGGAGGCTTATATTATCCCTCCCCGATTTTCATTTGAAACATTGTCTCTTGCAAATGAAAATTATTAATAACTTATGGCGGCAGTTCTCTCCACGCAAAGTCAACACATTGGGGCATAATGGCCATAGTTTCTACTATTCCAGGGCATATTCTTACTATTCATCTCTCTCCGGCCATGAGCAAAAAACAAGATGGTCCCTTGGTACACTGAGAGATGTATTTCAAGCCAAAAAATTCGATGCCAACCTTGGCTGCTCAGAGAACCTGCTCACTTGCAGTCATGCTTGTCACAGAACTTTATGACATGAATTCCAAGCCAGAAGAAGATGATCTGATGGATGATGATACGAAAATGGATGATGGCAATGCAGAAAATATTCCCACTCCTGGGCCCAAATTGAAATGAACCATAATGAATGGACCTTCCCATCTCAGTGATCGCAGTCATGACAACACCAAAAGGAGTTTCAGAATTAAAAACGGACAGTGAACACAACAACGACTTTGCACCGTCAAAGTAGGAATTCCAGAGTTCCAAATTATTCTGTTATGGGCAGAAGAGTTTGATTGTAAAGAAATCATATGTTGATGCTTCCAGAGATATATTTCAAGCCAAAAAAATATTGTTTAACATTTTCGGGTATCAAGTGAAGAAGTTTCACTGCTGCAACACATTTTCCTACTCATCATCTCCTTCTGCCTAGAATGGACTAATTTGGGCCCTTGTAATTGCATGTGCAATATGTACTACTGAATTTTTTTCCACTATGAAGAGTCGGTTTCAACTAAGGGCTATTCCACTTTCCCTGCAACCATTTTTGTCTTCTTCGTTAGGCAAAGCTTATGAAAAATATCAATTTCAGGAGAGGATGATTAATCGAGGAGAAAACTCCAAGGATCTTGCATACTACAGAACCCGTGCCTGTGTTTTCCGTAGATACCTTCAATGTTTTCAACCGAAGAACTAGATCCAATTTCTAAGCATAGATGTACAGTAATCAATACTTTTCTTATTTTTTTAAATGGATTTGCTATTACGAAATTTTGGCCTTGGACTCTTCATCTTTGCCACCTTTCTGGGTTTCACGCATGTTCTAATTTCCATACTTCGGTGCTCTTGTACTTCTTCGATATTTTGTTTACTAATACCAATGTAAAATGTTCTAGCAAAATCATTCTTCTTGTTTCTAGAGATGCAATTATTAAGTTTTAATGCTAATTAGTAAAAAACAAAGTTCACTACTTCAGTTGGTATGTTACAATCATGGAATAATGTATTAAGAACATAACTACTCGTGCAGGTTGCAATAAAATGTAATCTTCAACAACACATTTCCTGATAACTAGTAGATCATGATTTTGCAACAATGGGGCTTCTTTGAAACCAATTCACACTTACAAAAAATGTCTTCCACCTTTCTATTTTCCCAATTCACACGTTTCCAACCATCGCTTCCCCTTTATTTAAATTGACCCTCTATTGTTCCTTGTCCCACAACTTCCACCCAGAGTTTCACCATATAGAAATTGACAGGAGGACCCCACTGGCTACATCAACATTGCATCTCTACTTTTCCAGGACCTCCAAACAACATTCGTAGCTCTGCTATATACAAATTGACAGATATACAAATTTGCAACCATTCTTACATCATGCCCTTTTCCATATTACGGTCGACCTATCAAGCCCTTTTCATGATCTCTTCCGTTTTACACATTTTGCACTCAAAAATTCCGAAACATGAAATTTTACCCTTTTCCGTATTATGGTCCACCTATCATGCCCTTTTCCGTGATGCACATTTTTTGCACTGAAAACTTTCGAGAAATACAATTTAACCACCACTTCCTCTCATATTTATTGTAACTATTATCAACCCATTTTGAATCCCATCTGTCCACTTTCCATACTTCACCATTTATTCAAATTTCTTTAGGGAATCATCCCCTTGCCGAGTTGAAGAAATATTCAGTTCGTAGTCATTGTTTCCTGTGTCGACATCATTTTGGAATTAGCGGTTGGAAATCATATATAATATCTTATTGCTACGCATGCAATTAGCAATTTCCCTATTCCATACTAATCCATTTTGACGAAATTCCGCAAATATACAAACCAGTCGTTCAACTCCCACTTCATGATCTCTTCCTGACTATCCCCGTAACACTTTTTTGAATTACGTCCAATCGTTTTTCAGAACTTGCTATTCTTTCCTTGCTCTCTGCCGTTTCCATCACCTTCACACTTCTCTACAATAAAAGAAAATATAAAGTTTTTTATATATATAAACATATCTTCTTTCTAAATATGGAATTACTAGAATTTAATTCTAACAGGCCATCATGCAAAAACCGTATATATTGTCATTGATGGGCGAAAGGGCCAAGGAAATCTCGTATTCATGCGCATTAAACCAAAATTTGCGGGGAGATTATATTGTCCCTTCCGAGTGTTCATTTAAAAATCATGAAATCCCCTTCACATCGCGTGGCCTTCGCATGTTCAATAAATCTCCATTCATTAAATTCTCTTCGTCGTACCTACCACCTTCGCATTTCTAAATATGAAATAAATAAACTTTACTCCTAACAGTTCATCATGCACCACCAATACCTATTGTCATTAATTAGCGAAAGGCTCGAGGAGATTTCCTATTCATATGCATTTAACCAAGATTTAGAAAAATGTTACATTATTCACTGTGACTGTTCATTTAAACCATCATCTGCAACAAAGCAACCTTCTCATAAACCTATGGCATCAGTTCTGCACCAGTTCTATGGAGATACAGTGAACATCTTCGCCCTTCACGACCATAACTTCCACTGGTCCAGGGCATTTTCTTATTACTCAACCTATGCCACAGAGAACCAAGTAATTTGGACCTCTGGGATTGCTCATGCAGGCTGTGTCCCTGAGGTTTTTGACTGTAAGGACTTGGTCTCTTGGTGCGCCGATAAATTTACTGTAGAGAAAAGAATTATTCCACTGCATGACCACTCTTTTGTTTCTTTGTCGCCTCAGCTCTTCCGACAAATGCTGAAATTGCCCGAGCCAACATTGATGTTCAAAGGAGAAGATTGAAAACAGTTCCTAGCAAAGCATAATAACGGATTGTACCTCTTGCGCCTGTTTTTGGAAAACCCAGATCTAGTTCTTGAAGGTATTACAAGCATGCAGGTTAGTTCATTTAAAAATCCTTTTCGCGAAATTGCTTGGTTGTTTACAAGAATAACGAGACAGGAATCCACAACTACTGTTTCTCGCATGGCTCTTTACATTTTTTATTTCACAGTCAACGAACAAGCCATTTTTTATTGGGGAAGGATAATTTCTTATGAAATCTCTTCCCAATTGTCAATCTACAAAAGGGGAAAGAAATTTTATATGTCATCCTATTTAGTTTTTGCAATAGCACATTCCTATCAATTTCCGCAACTGTCTTTGTCCAAGAATGTCGACTGTGATTTCCACCTAGTAACATTCTGGTACCAGGCCTTGTGGAAGCACAAGGCTTCCCACTGTTTTTATGAGGTTTTTAATAGCTTCCTGTCTATTTTCAAACTTTTCTTGTTAGGAGAAAATGCTCCCCGCTTATCTGAACAGGAAACTAATTTTTTGGACAAAAAGGGAACAATCCAACATTTGGATAATTATACTGTCATAAGAATTTTTGGCTCCACGGAACAACCTGCTCTCCTTCCATGTCACATTACGGACATAATTTTTATTGTAGAAGTAGCATGTCAATACAGCTATTGGTTCCATCTGTTCCAAAGGAAGAAAAAAAAACAGTTCATTCCTATGCCTTGGAAAATAGGGGAGTTCGTGTTGAAAAACGTCAACAAATTTGATGATTTCACTGCACATTTTAGTATCTCCAACCTTGGATATGATGAACACATAAAAGGATTCAACCCCTATGATATTTTTAGACAACATTTACATTCACTTGGCCTCAAAAATTGTTTTGTAAATAAACATCTTCCCAAAAACATAGACAATCACGAACCTGCCTCTGATGCTGGTGACGTAGAGACAGTGCAAAGCTACACCAAATTGTACATGCAACAAGAGAAAGACCCCTGTGACAAGAGTGTTCAATCCACAAATACCACTCAAAAAAGTACGCCATCCTAGAGCATCGCTCGAATGACCCATCATAGCAACAAAGAAACCCATAATTCTTCAAACTAAGGAGGAGATAACGACCCTCCTCACTCTAAAATTGATAGTTCTCAAAAGCTTCCAGTGGAGAAGAAAAGAAAAAAAAATGTGGGGCAGGTAGAAGACCCAAAAATTTAGACTGAGAACATGGAAATTGACACTGATCTGGATGCCATGTTCCCCTTCTTTGATCATCCCAAGGATGCCATCCACCATATCCATCCAATGGACATATCCATTGCCCAAATTTTTTATGAAGATGAATCCTTCGTGTTCCAGACTGCTGCTTCTGATAGCCGGAACAAAAAATTGATATTTCAGAAAAAAAAATGTTAAAAATATCAAAGGCAAATCTTGTTCAGAGGTTGACGTTGCCAACATGTAGCCTTTCCAAATCTGTCAACTTCATACCGCGACCGAAGAAGCGCTTCATGACTCCATTGAATGCATGGAGACCCACAATGCCAGACTAAAGGACCGGTTCAAGGAATTGGAAGACTCTTTCTTTCCTATGCCATTTCATGTTGATCCTTTGGCAATAGCCATGCCTGGCACCCCTGTACCTAATGTTAAAGCACCCTCCACGATGCTCGCATCCTGTAAAGGATATGTGGAAAACAATATCACAAAAGGAATGGAACTGGTTATCGATGCCTGGAAAAGATCACAAACCATCGCTTCCCTTGGAACCAGGGTACATATCTTGCTTGAGCTTTTGCAAGCTGAATTAAAAGATGAAGAAAATTTCTTCTTAAAAACAGTTATCCCTTTTGGCAAGATTGTCAACAATATGATAGAAACAAAAAGAAGAGAAGAAGATATTCCATCCAAAAACCAGATTGGCCAATTGAATGCATGTTGGAAAGAAAAATTAAACAACCTACGTCTCATTGTTTAGTCATGTGAACAAGTCATATCGAAGGAAGATAAATTATTCATAAAGTTGTCAAATATAGACTTAGCCGGGAAAAAAAACGACTCCCAAGCCCCCTCTTAATCGCAAACTCCTTGCCCTTAACCAGAGAAGAGTTCGATAAACAGGTTGCTATGTTGAAGACCTTCTCTCTGGAAATTTTTTACAGAATCCTTCAATTTGATCAATCTCACGTCCATGACTGGCTAGTCAAATATGTAGTACAGAATGAGGAAATTCATCAGGCTCTCTCTAATATTTCTATCGATTTCTAGGAATTAGAAAACGATCTTTTCAACATCAAGATCTGGAATGAGATCAATGTCACCCCCAATGAGAGAATACATTAAAGAATGGGTTGAAAGGAAATTGAAATAGGTTGCCAACAAAAGACAACAGGCAGTTGCCAGAATTCCAGCAGCCGTAGAGAACATCCTTGAAACTGCAGTCGTCACCGACATCAATGAAAGGGAAGCCGCAAGAAAATAACCAAAGAGCTCTTATGTACCCTCAATATAAGTTTACTCATCCCATCTTTCTTTGTTTCTCAACCCAGTTATTCCACTTTCTTAAATAAACATGTATAGGCAAACACTTATACCTTTCTATTTATTTTCTTTTGCAGTTGTTGCACTCTATCTTCTTTTCACAATCCAGTTTCTTGTAAATATTTCTCTAATGGTTCGCGGGAGCCCCAATCCCAGCCTACATGAAAAACGCATTGAAATTTCGATTTATATGTAACACACTTTGTTTTTTTGGTATATTTCAACATTTGCAGTGGTATGTAACAAACTTCTAATTTTTGACAGATTTCAAATAAAAATGCATCTAAATTTTTATATCCTAAAGACTCTACTCTTATCTTTCAACATTCTCTATAACAAATGCATTTATGGCAAATGTTCACAAATACATTAAATTTTTTATATTTCTTATCTCCTATTAATTTTATGTCATCATATATTTTTATCTTTCACCAGTCCACATTGAAAATGCATTTAAATTTCCAAATTTAATCTTGCACTGTCAACAAATTTTTTACTTTCTTATATACTTTCAAAAAAATAATTTTTTTTCTATATACTTTCCAAAATTAGATGGTGCTCGGCCTGCCAACCGCCATTTACTTTTGCCCCATCTTTCAAAATATGCACCTTGCACACAACATTTCCCTCATATACATTTTCCACCAAACACTTCGTTTCATTTACACTTCGACCCCATTTTTCAAAATTTGCTTTCTAACCTCCTTGGTACAAATACATATTTCGTATGTATAATCTATTTATTTATGATGACTTTCTATGTCCTAGTTTTACAAATAGCCAATTCGGTAATGCTAAATTTTTTGTTTCCAACAACCATTCAAACATTGATAATTTTTGATATTTTTTCAAGAAGAAATAATTCGGGAATACTATGTTCTTCACGCAAACCACATGTATATCAACTTTCTAGCCACTTGCCTATACTAGGTCACATTTACTCCCATACCAACCTGGCAGGGACTACGCTGCCATGCAACACTTGTTATATTTGAAGTCATAGCAAGTTAATTTCAAGATAAATTTGAGCGGAAAGGTATTGGTATGTAATGAAAAGGTTTGTAATAGTGACCATTCGTATATTTGGTTTAAAGTAAGGGGTTGAAGTTATTTATAAAAGTGAGATATGTCTAAATTTTTTAACCCCAAGCTTAAATTTATGGCTAAGTGATAGTTTGTTGATGTAAAGAGTTGAAGTCAATTTAATGTAAAAAACAAGTTAAATTCATGATCAAGTTGAAGTCAAGTTAAACATCTAAAGCCAAAGTAAATTCAAAGCCAAGTCCATGTATGAGTCAAAGATCGTGGTTATGTAATGAAGTCACTAAAATTGTTAATGTCAAAGGTAAATTTATGTCAAATCATGACAATACTGCATTAATTAAGTTTGTCAAACCAAGGTCATAGGTTTCTTGTTGGACCCTAATCAACTCCAACAAAAAACATATTTTTATGCATGTAATTGCAAGGTGAATGAAAAAGATTGCTAGCATAGATGAAAGAAAATGACAACAGGAAGAAGAAGACATGTGAAGAATGATGAAGATTCATAGTCCATGACAAAAGAAGATGACAAAGGAAAGTACAAGAAAAATGAATAAATAAGAAGAAGGAATCAAGCACAAGATGAAAGAATAAGACAAAAGAAGTAGAAGACAAACTCTTAGACATGAACACAATAAGAAAAATGAAAAGACGCATTAAAGAGAAAAGAAACAAGGGCGAAGAAAGATGAAGCAACAATGAAAATGACACAAGAAAATGAAAATGAAGAATAAATAAAAAAATGAATGGATGTTGAAGTGAAAAAGAAAGGTAAGAATAAATAGTACCTTGTGTTCCAAAATTGAGATCCAAATGTAGTGAATCCATGAAAAATGACATCCTTAAGAAATGCTCTTGCTTGAATAATGTTTCTCAATGATGGAAATAAAATGGTCTTGGTCCAATGTTTGTATAAGGGCTAGATTAACTTGAAATAAAAATTTGAAATTGTTTGTATTTGAGTCAATGTTTATCTAAGCCCTAATAAGGTAAATATACAACCGTAATTTGAATGTTGAATGGTTAGTGGTAAACCAAAAACCACTTGTCATGACAGAGAAAAGTTTTTGGTCAACTAGAAACCACTTGATATAATGTATGGTTTGTTGTAATATGAAACCACTTGAAAATTTTAATGGTTGAGGGTAACCCAAAACAACCCAGAGTGTGGTTATGGGTAATCCAAAAAAAACTCATAATTTGGTTACCGGTAAGCCAAAGAAAATATAGAATTATGACTAATGATGATGTAGGGGAGTGAAAATATTTCTGATTGAAGAATTGTTGTTGAACCATGTACAAGAAAAAGAATTATAGAGAACTGGTTGATGCAATGGCTAGTGAGCCATGTATCTTGGTGGATGGTAACTTTTTAATATGGACTTAGGGATGAAACAATAACAATATTTATGTTTTGTGGGTACAAGATGACAATTGAAAAAGATTGAGGATGAAGAATGAAGAAGACCAAACATGTGCAAGAAACAAAGGATGAAGACAAAAGTTCAAAATATGAAGACCGTGAAAGACAGAAAATGAAGACAAACAACATCAAAGGAAAATATCATAGAAAATGGCAATGGGAGCATTTCAAGAGAGAGTCAAAGAGACAAAGGATGACATATTGAGATCAGGGATGATTTTAAGGATGGAAATTTATTTAAAATGTAGAAACCTTGGCGAATCTTACTAATCCTTTATATGCCAACTATAAATATTTGGCGATATCTTTGTAAAAGTATTCAAATTTTTAAGGATTTTATATAGTTTTTATAAATTTTTGGCGATTTTTAAGGTAAAATAATTTTATCCTATAGAATTTGGGCGAATCATTTTTAAAATAGCGAATCTCGTTTTTGGTAAAACCATGGAAAATTAGCCCATGAGCGAAATTTAGCCCCTAAAATCATCTATGATTGAGATCATAAGTATTCATTAAGGATGAGCATGAAGGATTAAGTCCTACTTGTGAATCAAGAATAATGTTTAAATTATATGATATCTTTGTAATGATGTAGACCAAGCATAGAAGTCTATGTAAGAATTAGAGATGAGGAGAAAAGATAGATGTTCAATATTAATAATTGTTGAGAGATTCATGGAAATATTTAGAAGGAGATACCATTGGAGGTAGTTATGCACATGGTTGAACTAAATATATAATTATGACATATTTGTTATGGTCACCTATTGTTGTATAAAGGGATCAACTTTACAATAGAAATACACATGGAAATGGATTAATTGAATAAAAATTTTCCCTTTGGATGTTTCTTGAGTGTAAACACCCAATATCCCTTACTTTTATGTTATATGTATTACATATATATTTGTGTATAGTTTCTAATGTTATTTAAACCAACAATAAAAAGAAATAAACAAGTCTAAGATGATTACAAAACATTCATAGTGTCTTTACAAGAAGTAATGCATCCAATGCATTTTATTCTAATCAACATGTGTAAATATGATTTGCAATGGTGATTTTTTGTTTCTATATGGTTATTACATGTTGTATAACAATTATTTACTATAAAGACAAAAAACGCTTAATGATACAAGGTACATGAATTCATCTCATCATATTTTGACCCATGACATTATTCCTACTTATTTTATTCATAACATAGAAATAAAGTCTTATTTTGTATATGTAGTGTTTATCAATTTGGAAAAACTTGTAGGACATGTATGTTACAATAAGATTCTTGATTTTTTTTTGTCTTTATGGTTATTACAAAGTTTTATAACATTGATCGAAATTGTAGGACATGTATGTTGTAATAAGATTCTTGATATTTTTTTGTCTTTATGGTTATTACAAAGTTTTATAACATTGATAGAATGTGATATAGTGGTAGAAGGTACAAGAATTCATCATTTGCACTATTTTTATATGCTTATTCCTATCAGGTAAATCATCTTTTTTTTATGTCTTCTTTCTCTCTCTGTGAAAAAATAAAATTTCAATGGCAATACTACACATTACCCCATTTCACATGTTTTTTTTTTTTTAATTCCATGATTATGTTAGATACTTCAAATATGTGTGCATCTTGGAATTATTTATGACACGAACACATTTTTTTAAAATATATTAGCCCACATTTTTTAAGAAAAGTGGTCTATGGTAATATTTAAGTTCTAATATACCATGATTTTTATGTTACATGGGACAACTACAAAGGAGTGGTGCATCCTACTAACCTAACATAATGGTTGAAAGAATCTCATTTCTATGACAACCCTCTCTTTCTATACTTTCCCAAACTAACTCACCAACACTCATGTTCCACAACATAATATGTCCAAAAGGGATAATGGTATAAGGTATATGGAACCATTTCATCATATTTCATCTTATAAATTTAATTAATTGTACTTGTACAATATTCATAAACTGTAAGATCCAAAATGTCCATATGTATATTCATGGAGAATACCCCATAGAATGATGAGGATGGATCCTTGGTGGGTGGGGGGAGATTTGTTTTCCCAAACTAACTCACCAACATTCATGTTCCACAACAT
Source organism: Picea glauca (assembly GCA_000966675.3). NCBI lineage: Eukaryota > Viridiplantae > Streptophyta > Pinopsida > Pinales > Pinaceae > Picea > Picea glauca. The sequence continues at coordinate 213,647 of JZKD02S1693767.1, read as the reverse complement.
GATATGTCCAAAATGGATCATGGTTCAAGGTATATGGAATCATTTCATCATATTTTGATCCATGACATTATTTTGATTTCTCCCAACATGTAAATAAAGATTTATTTATTTATTTATTAAACTTTGGGGGTGTTAATCCCTAGTAATATTGTTTTGTAAGACCAATTGTAGTAAGGATCATCCCTAGACAATAAGGAAAAGTCTAGGGGCTAAATTTCATCCATGGGATAATTTTCCATGTTTTTTTCCAAAATCGAATTCACCAATTCCAATTTTTTCCTAAAATTATTTGGCCAAATTCTATAGGATAAAAGCATTTTACTCTAAAAATCACTAAAATTTTCTATAAGCTATACAAAATCCTTCGAAATTTAAATATTGTTGTAAAAATAACGCCGAAAATTTTATGGTTTGCATTTTAAGAATTAGTAAGATTCCCCAAGGTTTCTACACTTTAAGATAAGTATGGATACTTAAAATTTCCTATTCTAATTGAGACCCACAATGGACTCATAGATCCCTTTATTAGAGTGGAACCTTAGATAAGTAGGATCAAAACCTCACCTCAAACCATTGTACCACAACACATCTTAAAATTTTGTAGGGGTGTCAATCCCTTGGTAACATAGTCTTATAAAGGAAACCACAATGGGCATTGTCCCTAGTTGGAACATGTAGTTAAATCATAAATCTCTCGACAAAAATGAAACTTTGGATAGGGAGAAAAAAACCTCCCCTCAAAACATCATAATACAACATATGATATTTAATTTTCTAGGAGCCTAGTAACATAGTCTTATAAGGCCAACTATAATTTCCACCATCCCTAACCAAGGCCCATAATTAAATTATGATTTCATTGATAAAAGTATATTGTTGAATGGGGAGGAGCAAAGTCTCTGCTCAAATCATTGTACCACAACACGTTATCTAAATAAAGTCTTATTTTGAATACATGGTGTTAGTTAGTTTGATGCAACAAAATGTGAGTGCCACAACATGATATGTCCAAACTTTCACCCATTGAGAGTATTGCTATGATTAGGTATCTAATGTACAAGAAAACGATAAACAACATGGATGACAAGAGGCTCCCCATAATTTCTTTAAACTCCATCCAAAACCACTAGTGGCTTAAGCGGGGATGGCATAAACATGCCAAGTCTTGGCTAAATCATTGGAGAATACAAGAAGAAATCATCATGTAGAATATCGATAATATTGCAAATATTATCACTTCCAAATTTAAGGAGAATATGTGGCATGATAAATAATTAGTGGATAAAATGAAATTAAGATACTATAAGGAGGTGGTAAACCCTAATTTAGAAAATCGAAATTACCTCTATGTTTTGAAAAGTGCAAAGAAGAAAATCAAAACTGCTAAAATAAGAACAAACTCTCACGAGCTACATAGTGAAACTGGGTGTTGTAAAAATCCCAAAACACCATGGGATGAGATAATTTTTCACCTTTATGACACTAAGTGGGTAGAAGATGAAAAACAATTCCTCTTGGATTGCCCTACCTATACCCATATGTAGTGCTCCTTGCTAAATTTTTCTTTCTAATTTTCCATTCAATTTACTGACATGGACATTTGGTCAAATAGTTCATATGTGAAGCTTTTAATCACAGTTAACAATTATGGTTTCTTGTCAACAATACATAAGAAAGTGTGCAAAATATGTATTCATAACTTACCATACAATTTACTTAGCAACAATACATGATACCATTTCAAAAATATTCTAACATAAACAAAAGAAGACAAAACTCTAGATTGTTCATCAACAATGGTTTGTCTATAATTTAGAGAAATGTGCAGCAAACATATAGACAATATACATGCATGTAGGAGTTATTTGTAGGCTTCTAGCTAATTGTTGTTGCAACAACAGTCCTTCCTATATAATATTGACCCTTGGAAATTGAGTAACTTGACCCTAGTTGAATATAGCTTGACCCATAATGCCAGTAAAAACTCCCAACAATAAATATAGTCACAAAATGAAGGAAATGTCACCCCCATTGCCTTAGGTACTCGCCCAAGAATAGTACACGACTCCTCTAGTGCAAGAACTCATCCCACAGAGAAAAAAAGAGTTTCCTCCAACAAGATATGCACCCATTTTCCAAGAAATGCACCCAAGATGAAGGAAATCTTGACCCCAGCAGTATCGATGTGTCCCACTGGCAAGGAATGTGGCCCATTTCTATAATATTTCAGCTAACACAAGAAAAAATCGACCTAGATGACAAGTAATCTTCTTAGCACCAAATAAATCGCCCTCTAAGTAAAAGCCATCCACGGATATGCAACTACTAGCTACCAAAAAGGAATACTCTTCCACTTTGAAGCTCAATGAAGAAACATAAGTGATTTCCTCCCAAAAATGACCAACTAGGGTGGATGGTCTCACCACCGAAGCCAATCTGCAAAAGTATCTTAGGGTTTTCATCCCAAGAGACTCCAAAAATTCAAGCTCTCTCCAAATTTCGTTTTTGCAAAATGAAAAGCCAAGAATGAGAGAGGGTGCCCTTCTTTTTCCTTTTTATCCATGAGGTGACTTTTTCGTGACCCGTTTTCACCACTTTTACCGTTTTTAATTTATTAAAGTGACTTTTCATATTCTAATAATCATTTAGGCACCTTTTTTATTTTAAATTATCTAATGTCGCTTTTTCTAGGCTCCTTTTTCCCCGTTGACAATAATTAATTAATTAATTAATCCCATTATTCCACTGGACTATAACCTACAAGAATTACTTAGGCTATTTCGTCCATCTCTGAGACTCATTCAAAAAGGGACATTATAGTCCTCCCTTCTCGAAATTTCTTGTCGTCAAGCAACTGTAGATTCAGATGGTATAAGATTTGATCAATCTCCCACGTGGCATCCTCTGTAGGAAAATATTTCCACCTAATGAGGTACTCTTATAAATCCGTTTCTCATCTTCCTCTCTCATACCTCCAACACCTCCTTAAGAATTAGTCCTAGCTGCCCCTCTTCATCCAGTGGAGGAAATTCCACCGATGTAGTAATATGTTGTTCCACTGCCTTTTTGAGACATGATATGTGAAACACATTGTGTATATTTCTAACTTCCGATATCTCTAACTCATAAGCCACCTCGCCAACCCTTCTTGTCAGCTTGTAAGGCCCATAAAAACATGCTTTAAGCTTTTCTGCACCACTTTTCTAGAGTGAAGAATGTCTGTATGGCTAAAGCCTCAAAAATACCAAGTCCCCTACCTCAAAAGTGCACTTGACTATGTGCCTATCTCCATAGGTTTTTTGTTGATTATGTGATGTTTTGAGATTATCTTTGAGATCTTTAAGAATGTCTTGGCTCTCCTTGATCCAATCCTTGGCTTTGGGATCCCTGTTGTATCCAAATTCCAAGTCAACAAAGGAGTGAACATCATACCCATACAATGCTCTAAATGGTGTCATGCCAATAAAAATATGATAAGTGGTGTTATAGTAGTGTTCTCCCAAATGTAACCACTTTACCCATGTCTTCTATTGCTCGGACACGTAGTTTCATAAATACCCCTCAAGCCACTTGTTTACAATCTCTATCTGACCATCGGTCTGGGGTGGTAACTAGTACTGGGCATCAACTTTGTTCCATCCAAATTGAATAGATCCTACCAAAATGTGCCAAGGAACCTGTTGTCTCAGTCACTGACAATATTCTTTGACAACCCATGGATCCTGAATATGTCCTTGAAGAATAACTCTACTACATGTGTTGCTTTGTACTTAGAAGATATGGAAAAGAAATGTTAAAATTTGGTCAACCAATCGACCACCACATATATGCAATCTCCTCCCTGTACCTTTGGCAAACCTGTGATGAAATCTAGACATATGCTTTCCCATTTTTTCTCTAGGATGGGAAACGACTGTAGTAATCCCGTAGGATGCATTTGCTCGGACTTGTTCAACTAACAATTCACACACTCCCATACATATCTCAAAACATCATCCTTGAGGCCCTTCCAACATAACCTCTCTCTGATATGCATGTATGTTTTCAAGTACCCTTGATGCCCTGTTGCGGGTGTGTCACGCATGGATTTTAAAATATTTTCTCTCATTATAGACTATGGAACTAGGAACATGTGAAACTTGTAGTATATGATATCATCCACCACCTTGTACTTGTCTTCTTATAGACTATGATCCATCACCTCACAAAAAAATTTGTTTTTTGAATACTCCACAAAGAGTTGAGATTTCTAGTCAGCTGAAATCTCTATAAGTGAACATAACTCTGGCCTCCTGGAAAGAGCATCATCCACTTCATTTTTCTTCTCTTTTACATACTCATTGTCAAAATTGTGTGCCTGCAATTTGATGACCCACTTCTGTTGCATTTTATTCAATTCCTTCTGTCCTAATAAGTGTCTCAAACTATTGTGGTGTGTTTTAACCATGAATTTCCCACCTACCAATTACTGTAGGAAATTTGCCAAGGCATGAATAATGGTGATCATTTCTTTGTCATAGATGGAATAAATCTTATCTATCTCAGAGAGATTCCTGCTCTCATATGCAATCATATGTCTCTACTACACCAAAACTTCTCCAATTACCACACCCAATGCATCACACTCAAGAACAAAGGGCTGAGTGAAACCAAGACGTGCTAGAACTGGGCAACTACTCATCACTTCCTTAATTTTGTCAAAGGTATATTGTGACTCTTCCATCCACTTGAAATCCACCTTTTTTGTGAGGTCTTTGAGGGGTGAGGTCAACTGTGAAAATCTTGACAGAAACTGGTAGTAGCTGCAAATCCTAAGGAATCCACATAAGTGTGTAATATTCTTGGGTGGTGGCCAATCCATAATGGCCTATATCTTCTCCCTATGCACTTGTACTCCATGCACATTTACCACATGACCCAAGTAGAGGATGTCTTTCATGCCAAATTCACACTTCGACTATTTGACATATAATGAATGTTCCTCCATGATTTTCAAAACCTCCTCCAAGTGCTCCATGTGTTCTTCCCAAGTCCTATTATATATTAGTAGGTCATCAAAGAATACCAATAAAAATTTTCTTAGTTGCTTCCTGAATAGGTGATTCATGCAATACTGGAACATGGTTGGTGCATTGGTTATCCCAAATGACATAACCAAGAACTCGTGATGCCCGTAATGACACCTAAAAGTAGTCTTATGGAAATATTCTTCTCTTACCTTGATCTGATGGTACCAAGATCTAACATCAATCTTTGAAAACTAAACTGTCCCATGTAGTTCATCTAGAAGCTCATTGATCATGGGGATAGGATACATGTTCTTGATTATTTTCTTAATCAATTCCCTATAGTCTATACACATTATCACAGTCCCATATTTTTTCTTAACCAACACAATCGATGAAGCGAAAGGACTGGAGCTAGGCCTGATATCTCCCATTTCAAGAAACTCTTTGATGGCTTTCTCTGTTTCGTCTTTGAATTTCTTCGGGTGTTTTTAAGGAGTAGTAATCACTGGTGTTTCTCCATCCTCCAACTCTATATAGTTCTCAAATCCTCCGTCGAGTGGTATTCCTGAGGGAATTTTCTCAAAAACCTTGTCGTGTTTGCTCAATAAATCCTAAATGTCTAGGTGGTGATGTTTCATATCCTGTGCCTCTGCCTGTGATGTGAAAATAAAGTCAGCTTCATATGATACTCCTCCTCATTTGAAGATGGCTTCGATCCTTTTATTTGACACCCCCATAGCGATGTTATTAGGCATACCCATCAAGACGACCTGGTTACTAACTGGTGACAAGAATTTCATTACCATCACCTTGTAGTTTGTTGTGATGTCCCCCAATGTCTGAAGCCACTAGACTCCCAAAACTACATCGTAGTCTGCCAAATCGATGACATAAAAATCAGAAATATTATTTTTGCATGAAACATTATAACCATCTTCCACTACTACTCTGAATCCCTCAAATCCTTCCATATCCATCTGTCTCTTGGCTACCCAAGCCACATCAATGAAATTGTGGGATGCCCCAGCATCAATCAAAGCTATAATTCCTTGACCACCTATAACTCCCCATACTCGGAATGTATGAAATATCGGTGTAGTTGATAAGGTGGCGATTACCACATCCTTTGCCTCCTCACGAGGATTCTTGTCCTTTGAGCCTTCTTGCTCCTTGTTCTACTTTGGTGCATCCTCCTCCTCCTCCTCTTCTCTGTTTGAATGCACTTCTACACAGTGAACCTTTCCTTTTCCCATACACCAGTTTCATGGAACCCAAGGATCCTTGCAGCTAAAGCATAGGTTCTTCCTTCTCAATTCATTACGAGTTGCATTGTCTAGTTTCTCCCTACCAGACCTTTATTTCCCATGAGGTTTCTTGTCTTTGCCTTTTTGTGGGATGAAAGCTTTGGATATTTTTTTTGTTTTTGGGACTGCATCCTCCTTGCCCCATGTTCTAGTAATGGAATCCTGTAAAGATACCAACTATTGTGACTGCAAGCCTCTGAACAACATCACCAGTCTCTGCTTAAAGATATCCTCTACTGTGACTGCAAGCCTCTAAAAATCTGTGATGTAAGCATCTGGTGTCCCCTCTTGTTTGAGTTGTGTTAACTCCCTGAAGTGTAATTCAGGATCCTTCTTGTCAAATCTCTCCATTAGATTTTGTGTGAAGTCTATATAAGAGGTGATACTCACATGCCCTAGAGTGACCAATCCATGGTACCACCACTCATGGGCCTCCGCGTCCATATGCAAGGTATCGAAATTAATCACCTAGGCCTCAATCATAAGGTTGAGTTGGAAGTATGTGTCCAACATAAGAACCCATGCTCTAGTTGTGCGCTTGCTGGACCCATTAAATGAGGAATAGATACATTCTCCAATTTTCGTGTGAGATCCTTGTTATGTTGGCCCCTGTTGTAATCCATGGGCCTTTTTCTATGTTTGATCATACAGAATCCCTGTAGAGACATGGCTACCTCAAAATCATCCCCAAGGGCCTGAAATGCACTCAAGTAGTCTTGGAAAGTCTCACCTAGTATTGGATATCCTTGGTTGGTTGTCTACTGATTTCCCAAAAAATTGGGCAAGAGAGATCTAGGGACTGTTTTTCTAGTGGTCCTAGCACCAACCTGCATAGGGATATTGGTATTGTTAGTTACATGAATCTCATTATTGATGTCGTCTCCATTATTCACATTGGAACCCCCTGCTCCATTGTTACTCCCATGATTTTGATTGGCTTGATTAGTTTGATTGGTGAGTAACTGAGTTATGAGTTGAGTAAGTTGTTGTTTTCTAAAGGATATACTCTCCAAGATCTGCAAATCCCTTTCCTCATTTGTGTCACCCATGTTTTCCACTTGTCCAACCTCTGGTTGATTTTCCCTTACTTCCTCATCTTATTCAAAAATGTTTTCTTCCCCTCGTTGCCTTCTACTTCTGTAAGTGACACCGATAAATATATTGTCTTCACTCCTCATGAACAACAAAACCCCTCCTCAAGCTGGCATGAAAGAGGGCTCTGATACCATTGTAGTGTTCCTTGCTAAATTTTTCTTTCTAAGTTTCCATTAAGTTTACTGACAAGGACATTTGGTCAAACAGTTCATATGCGAATCTTTTACTCACAGTTAACGATTCGGGTTGCTTGTCAACAATATATAAGAAAGTTTGCAAAATATGTATTCATAACTTATCATCCAATTTATTTAGCAGTAGTACATGATACCATTTCACAAATATTCTAACAACCGCAAAAGAAGACAACACTCTGGACTGTTCATAAACAATGGATTGTCTATAATTTAGAAAAATGCGTAGCAAACATATAGACAATATACATGCCTGAAGGAGTTATTTGTAGGCTACTAGCTGATTGTTGTTGGAACAACGGTCCTTCCCAAGCAATATTGACCCTTGGAAAGTGAGTAATACGTCCCCAGCTGAAGATAGCTTGACCCACAATGCTGGTGCAAACTCCCAACAATAAATTCAGTCACATAATGAAGGAAATATCACCCCGACTTCCTTAGATACTCTCCCAAGAATAATACATGACTCCTCTAGTGCAATAACTCATCCCATACAGAAAAAGATTGCTACCTCCAACAAAATATGCACCCATCTTCTAGTTAATGCGCCCAATATGAAGGAAACATCGACCCTAGCTATACCAATGTGTCCCACTGACAAGGAACTCGACCACTTTCTCTAATATTGCACCCAACACAAGAAAAAATTTAGCCAACTGACAAGTAATCTCTCCAGCACCAAATTGTTGATATTATGGTAGCTGCGGGAGGTATTTACCTCCACGTGTAAACCTGACGAGAATAGAATACTCTAGGAAGCAAGAAGAAACCCTAATGAGTTGGCTAATAACCCTAGAAGACATGTCGACTCAAAAGAATAACTTGTATTAGGTTATTAACCTCCAAGAGAAGAACTCGGCTAGAAGAAA
>JZKD02S1693767.1:168571-199111 GCA_000966675.3 Picea glauca | reverse complement strand
ATATTAGAAATTGTTTAATGTAATTGGTCGATTGCAAAATGTATAGTGGTAAAAAAGAAATTATTTCTCCTTTTTAATGACATATTTTAATTATAAGATCTACAAACATATAGAGTTATAAAATGATTATTAGATTAATTTATTTTATTTGAACATGTAAAAACATGTTTTAGAGATTGTTTAAATAATTTAATTAATATTTTAAAAGATTCTTCAACTAATTAAATTAATTTTTAATACTAATTATAAAGTACTTTGAAAACATAAAAAACTAAAAAAATATGTGTAAAATTTCTCTATATAGATTGATAGATAGTAATACTCCACCTTTATACTTATTACTTGACATATTCTAGATGTAACTGTATTGAATTCACTAAACACGATAATTTTTCTCTATAAAAATATATATTCTTTATACTTATTACTTGACATATTCTAGATGTAATAATTTTTCTATTAAAATATAAGAAATTTATAAAAATATATATTCTTAGATATTAGAAAAAATTTGTATAGAATTTCCATATTTTGTATATGTTTATACATTAACATCAATCTTTTATACCTCAATATTTGTATATGTGTCTATACATTAACATCATTATTCTATACATTAACATCATTATTCTATATCTAGAGACTTATTAATTGGACATAAAAATGACATATTCTAGATGCAACTATATATATTGAATTGACTAAACACAATAACTTTTCTATTAAAATATAAAAAAATTATAAAAATATATATTCTTAGATATTTAAAAAAAGTTGTGTAAAATTTCAATATTATGTGTATGTTTATACATTAACATCAATATTCTATACCTCAATATTTGTAAATATCTATACATTAACATCATTATTCTATATCTAGAAACTTATTAATTGGACATTAAAATCTAGATGTAATTGTACTCAATTGATTATAGATATAAATTTTAATTTTTTAATATTCCTCAATATTTGTATATGTGTCTATACATTAACATCATTATTCTATATAGAGAGACTTATTAATTGGACATAAAAATCTAGATGTAATTGGGTATAGAGAGACTTATTAATTGGACATAAAAATCTAGATGTAATTGTACCCAATTGATTAGAGATATAAATTTAAATTTTTTAATATTTATTAATTGAGAAATTTTTTCCATACATTATTATATGTTACATGATAAGTGAGCTATATAGCAAAACCACTACACATCAGTACTCTTCTCCGTCAACATTTGAGTGCGAAAATCCGTGTGAAAACATTCTCCGAAAAGTTAGGTATAATCAAAACAAAAACGAAAATGACTTTGTCCATATGACAATATTGCAAAGAGTTATATGTGTAATATACTCTAGAGTCTGCTCAGTTTTACATTCAAATTACTGTTTGTTTTAGCATCCCGTGAATTATCTTTAGGATGCAACCTACTTGTAGATCTTCCAGTCCACTATTCGTTAATTTTGACTATTCTATTCATAAATAGGGCGAGTGTAGCGTAGTAGTCACATTGAAACATTTAGGCTATGACACATGTGATCCAAGGACCACAAAGAAGAGGATGAGGGAGTGGAGATGTTACTATGTTTTTGGGCAAATTTTGATTATTTTATTCATTAATTGGGCGATTGTAGCGTACTGGTCACATTGAAATAATAGGTTCTCACACATGTGGCCCAACGACCACAAAGAAGAGGATGATGGAGTGGAGATGTTACTTTGGTCTTAGTTAAATGAAAATATGATGATGTGGGAGTGGAGATGTTACTATGGGGCAATGGTAGCCTAGTGGTCACATTGAAATAATATGTTCTCATACATGTGGCCCAACGACCACAAAGAAGAGGATGAGGGAGTGGAGCGGTTACTATAGTCTTGGTTAAATGAAAATATGAAGATGAGGGAGTGGAGATGTTACTCTAGTCTTGGTTAAATGAAATATGAGGATGTGGAAGTGGAGATGTTATTTTGGTTTCGACATAAATGAAAATATAGAGATGATGAGCAAGGAGAGTAAAAAAATCATTAAATTATTTAAGTAAATTGAAATTAATATTCTCTATGGCCAAAAATCATTAAATAAATTAAGTAAATTTAAATTAATGTTACCCTCTCCCCCAGAGATTAGTTTCCAAGTTTAGAGAGAAATAAAACTAGAAAGTAAATCAACTTAAAGCAAATCAAAACAAACTCAAAGGAAAAGTGGAAAAGAGGAAGAGTTACATGGGCATAGATGGTTTTCATTGTGAAGAGGCAAAGAAGATGAGCTTCCTTTGGAATTTTGAAGTGTGAAAACCTTTTACAAAACACTTGTAAAAAATATCACAAAACAAAGTTATGGTTTTCATTGTGAAGAGGCAAAGAAGATGAGGTTCCTTTGGAATTTTGAAGTGTGAAAACTTTTTACAAAACACTTGTAAAAACATATCTCAAAACAAAGTTATGGGTTTTATTGTGAAGAGGCAAAGAAGATGAGCTTCCTTTGGAATTTTGAAGTGTGAAAACTTTTTACAAAACACTTGTAAAAACATATCCCAAAACAAAGTTAGATCTACAATATTAGATAAACCATAGAAGTAACACAAAATATATTACCCAATATGGAAGATCAAGTGTTCCCTTAGCTCTAAGGTGCTCTCCTTGTAGCTAGTGTGCCAATAACCTTTCTTGAGGTTTCATTGAAGAGCATCTAAGGAAATACTAGGGATATAATAGAGAAACCCTAGATTCAATCCAACTGATGAAACAAGAGATAGAAGCCAAACCATTGAAGAGAAATTCCTTGTGAGGGAAAGGCTCTAGCTAGGTGATGATTGGAGAGAGTTAGTGGAGTACCCCAAGAGCTTGATAAGGTAGTTTTAGGTATTCCAATAATGAATATGACAAAGTACCAATGCTTTGGAAAATAATATTTGGAACCTTAAAAGACTAAAAGAAAGGTACTTATAGGAAGGACAACAACACATAGGCATAAGGAAATGACAAGATAACATTTATGCAAAATCCTTGCATCATAGGTACTCATTTGTGAGTTTGACCAACGAACTGCTACTTTTCCTGAAAAACCATGTGGTTTTTTCGTGAGGTTTAAGCGATTTGTTCTACAAGTTAAGCTAATACATAGGACATAAGCATGGATCAAGATGTATAACCCATGTATTGGGCACAACAACTAGGTCATGAACAAGGATAATTTTAATGATGGAAATTTATATTAAAATGGAGAAACATGGTCTAATCTTATTGTTCCTTAATATGAAAAATGTAAAATGTTTGGCGATATTTTTGTAAAAATATTCAAATTTCTAAGGATTTTATATAGTTTCTATAAAATTTTGGTGATTTTTAAGGTAAAATAATTTTATTCTATGGAATTTAGGTGATCATATTTAGAAAAAATGGAAATTGACAAATATTTTCCTGGGAAAAACCATGGAAAATTAGCCCATTGGCAAAGTTTAGCCCCTAAAATAATCTATGGTCATGAAAATGAGAGATATAACGTTTGAATAACTAAACCTTTGTGTTCAGCCTCAAATAAATATGAAAACATTGGAGACCTCCCAAAGGCATCTCTATTTATCAGAGTGATCAAATCTAAACATGTAAGATGAGGTTGACTGATTTGGATTATATAGAGAACAAAATGATGGTATAAATATAAATGGAAACACATAGAGAGATATTGCAGAGAATACAATAATATAGCGAAACCCAAATTCCAATATTAAACTATGTCGGAAAAGACGTAAAATGCAAAGAAACACAAACTAGCTAGAATGGTGGTCACTTATCTCTAACAAGAGATGAACTGGTTACACTCACTTTCCAGGACAATCATGGGGCTTTCGTTAGGTTTGAGGGCTTTCTTCTATAGGTTAGGATAATATAAAAGAAACAAGTTTGGATCAAGATGTATAACCAATAATGTTCCCAACCAAATCTGATGTAAATATCATATTAATGTGGTTGATAAATTTTGTCAAACACTTGGTATACAAGCCCTTAACTCTCTTGAAATCACTTCAATACTTGTTGTCCCACTTATATCAAGTTTAAGGGTTCAATGTTATGTCAAACACATTATATGCAACACCCAATCCCTTCCCAATGAGTGTTTTTTCTGAATTTATGCTTTTTGTTATGTTTATTTGCAGCTGGCTAGTTGAAGTGTTTTGTCAAACACTTTTCATACATATGGCCATAGCTTTCATCATTGGTTTTGTTTCTTATGTATGGTGGTTGTTGGGAATGAAATGACATGTAAATTACACAAGAAATGCATAGGAAACAATACTAAGAAACTTCAATACACAATGAAGCCAAAATAACTCAGATCTGATTTTATTATTTAATTTGCTAACCTCAATACATGGGTGAACAGATCTGATGTAAATCTGATACAAAATTATATGGTTGATGTAGAAGGCTCCAAACACTAAAAATATGCAACAAACCAACTCTAGAAACCCTCCAAAGGGTACCCACAGTACATCTTCTCCAAGAATGCAATCTACCACATGATAACCAACTACCAAGTGCCAATAATAATTTTTCCCAACCACTAATCAATCTATTTTTTGAAGGGATGACACTCAAACCATTCTCCAAAATTTTCCCAAGGTGAGTACACTTCGGCCCTAAGAGATAAATGCTCAACCCAACTCCAGAAATGAAGATCTTGACCTCTGAATATGGCCCCTCAAGCAATAATTCACCCAACTATGAAAATAAATCAATATGTAGCATGAAAACCCCAATAATGCTAGGAAGATGTAACCCAGGGATGGAAATTGTTCTTGGTACAAGATCTCTACCATATCCAACTCTTTGAATCCAAATCGATTTGTTTTCTCCTTCACAATGCACCCTCTCTGCAGGAAACCTCGAGATTTGCACCCTGACTCTTCTTTCACTGTAAAAAAAAACATGTGGCTGAATAGAACTAAAATAGAATGGTGAGGGAGGAATCTTTCACCTCCTTGGCCAAGCTTGGATTAGAAAAGGTGGAATATTTCACCACCGAGTTGATCTCTAGGGTTTGTTCAGTCAAAACCCTCAAAACCCCCAAGAATCATGGGCTCTCTAGCAAGAAGCCAGACATCAAAATAATAATCAACATAATGAGAGAATCAAGGTCCCTATCTCTCTTTTATCCCCCTTGTTTACCTTTTCCCTCCAAGTGACTTTTACTTTATTTTTATGTTTCTTTAATTAAATCACTTTATTAATTAATTAACATGTTTGCATCTAAAAAGTGATTTATTCATCCCTATGTCTTCTCCGGCCACTGAAAGTCACTTCTCATCATCTAATCTTGTAGTGTTCTTCCTCCTGATTCCGATGAGCTATTACACTAAGCGGTTTCTCCAAGAATTATGCCTAAAATGACCTTCTTAGTGAAACTAATTAAAATATGACCCATAATAACTTAAAATTATGGAAATCGTTGGAATGCAATGGAACCAAATCCAAGATGTGTAGAATGGATCCTGATGATGCATGATGCAAGTTGGGACCAATAAAACCCCTCAATATCTCCTGAAATCGTTGCCACCCCCATCTGGATACTCTAGTAAGCATAACAGTCTCTAACATAATAATGTCCAAAAATGGGGGCATTATAATCCTCCTTGATAGAATATTGCTTATCCTTAAGCAATAACTAAATTAATATGTATGTGATACCAGGATCCCATATCCACCTGTGTGATCTGTAGTAAGCTCTCCTCAAGACATGGCCCCTCAGAGTGCTCACCATATATGATACCAAAATGCTCTTGATGAGTAGAATGATCATGTGCACTCGATCCTCGGTCAACTCCCCATGCAACCAATCTACTCAGATATCGGCCCCATCAAACTCTGGACTGCCAAGCACTCCAATCTCGGGATCCCATATCAAGATGCGAACTGTAGTGCCCTATTTAGTATAGTCCTTTAAGATACTAACACCATGAATCTCTGGGAGACCCCCAACCCATGGAACAAGTAGATGCAATATCCATCTATCAAAGAGTCTCTCACATAAACCCATCTCCCAACTATCATCTCTGGTAGAAGCCAAAGCCTTTGCCAACCAAGAAGATGATATGATGATATATTTGATCCTCAACCAAGGGTATCCATCTTTCCACAAATCATACTCATCTTGACTTGCTCTCAAGTTCCCCCAACAATGGAAGGAATAAATCATTCAAGTCTCTAAAAACCTCATGCGTTCTAGAAGAGCACAAAATCCATCATCACATAAATATAAAGGTGTCATACCAAGTATCTTAGTGCCGAAAAAACTATAAACCTCTAGCCAAAGTATGTTGCTAGTCATGTTTTCCTGTCCATAATCACTAAACTCGGCCTCCCTTCCAATCCAAACTACTTCCTGCGGTGTCTCATGCTCCAACAATATCTCTATGATGTCAGCCCTACTATATGTCTCTAGTGTCCCTGGGTCAAGAGAAGCTATTATACTCTCCCAACTCGACACTGAAACAAGGGTGTCTATGGATTCATGCCCCGACTCATGATGTTGACATACCAAACATACTCCCATGTGTCTCATGAGATCATCAATGATATTCCCCAAGGAGAATCTCTCTCTGTCCTATTGACGAGTCCTGAAATGGCTAGGATGTCCAATCATAGGTACATCATGTATGGTTCTCAAGATCCTTGATGTTGCATGTTGTGACCATACCTCCTGCCAACTGATCTCATAGATCTCATCAAAAGAACTTGTCCATTTATGCTCCCAATCCTCATCCTGTTAAGTCTCTAAACTTGTATCCATATCTAGAACATACTTTGTCCCATGACTGAGGATGCTCTCAATCATGCCCTAAGCCTCATATGATTGTCTTGGATGAAACACCTCTATTCTTTTGTATATAATCAAGTCACTCCCGTCATGTGGTCTCTGCCTACCAACTATCCATGTCCCCTGCCACTATCTATCTCCCCCTATGCTATTGTCTATGATGAAAGTGTTGGAGAAGGCTAACAGAAATAACAACAACTATATGTAGGACTAGAAAGTATCATAGACTTTGGTCAATCCTAAGGACTTGAACAAAATATCATCCACTAGCACCCATGGTGAATAATATCTCGTGCTCATCACTAAAATCCAACCATTGGGTACAACAATCGATAACTCCACAGACTGTTGGTCAATCACTCTACCTCCATCATCACTCATATCGCTGGTTCTACTGTGAAGGTGATCATTGTTGGTTTGGTGTTTTGACTATTTTTCCAATGGCCAAATCCTTTTTGCATACGACAATTATATATTCTATGCTCTCATTTAGCCATTTTTAAAGGTATTATCAAGATTTATGCATCAATTCGCCATGGAATTGCACAAGGTATGTATAATCATCATTTTTGCAATGCTTTTATGATTATTTCATCTTCAGTTGATTGATTATAGTGATCTAACGTTTCTTGTTTTCTTGCAATAGGTCGAAATAACGATATGGTCTTCCATCCAGTCCCTCGTCTAGACCTTCTTCTGACACTCGATCCGACACTCCATCCAAAAATCGAAGTGCATAGGACTTGGCAGTGAGAACATCG
Source organism: Picea glauca (assembly GCA_000966675.3). NCBI lineage: Eukaryota > Viridiplantae > Streptophyta > Pinopsida > Pinales > Pinaceae > Picea > Picea glauca. The sequence goes on along the minus strand of JZKD02S1693767.1, from coordinate 191,532 downwards.
GCGGGATTTGATGGATGAATCAGGGACATGGGTTTTATGCCCACTCGTGCCCTCCAGTTATGGATCTTGATGCATCTAGGATTGGGTAGTTACGATGGCCTATAAGTGGAGCGCACAAGACTATTAAGGAAGATGCCTTCTGTTAAACATGTTTAATGAAATTACTATTTTTAGAGAGAGTTGACCCTTCCAGTGGCCGATCTCTCAAGATCTGTAATAATCTATAAATATTGTTGCCTATTCCATGAAGAAAGACATGAATTTTATTTTATACACAGACATTATCTCCATTTTGTTTTATACTATGTTTTTATGATCAATGCCAATGCTGTGTTAACTCAATGACTGTGTTTTCCTGTTGAAGTATTGCCACAAACTTCTGGGGGGCCCACTAGTGGTTTGGGTGATTGTTTATATCAATATATATATTCACGTGTATAATTTCCTTTCATACTTCTTCAATTTCGAAGTTGCTTGTTCAAATTCCATTCACTGTGTATGTCTTTTTAATTTCAGATTGCTTGTCTAATTCACCTCCCTATATATTTTCTCTAATTTGCAGCCCATTTTCTGAATTGTGTGTATATCACAGAGGGATGTCCATGGTTGCTTGTTGATATTTAGACTCCTAACATTTTGTTTGCAGGTTGTAGTTTACTTGTGTAGAAGTTGTTTAATTATGCCTTCATGTCTTTTCCTCTCTAGTTGTAAATTGGTCTACAAAGTACTAATCTAGATAGTGTTTATTTATCAAGTTATAATTTCAAATCCTCTATGTAGGTTTTCTTTATTTGCTAATTTTCCTTTTAGCATCAACATGATAGGATATAAGTGGATTTTGAGTTATGATTTTCAGTAGCATCTTAGTTGATTTTGAGTATGATCTTCCATGGTAGCTTAATTAACTTTAGGTTATGATTTTTAATGAGATCCCAGTTATGGATTTGAATTATGATTTCCAATTAGAATTAGTTATGAGTTTGTAGGTTTGCATAGAGCATTTTCATTGTTATCTTAGTTATGAATTTGAATTAGGATTTCTGATTAAGTGCTAATTATGAGTTTATAGATTTGCTTGAACTAGTGATTTTGAACAAAGTATTTTCCAGTAGGTGTGTGATAGAGTGAATGATTGATGTTGAATCTCTTCTGCACAATGTTTAAATATTATATGGATTCCAAGAACATTTAGTGTTTCTTTTATGATGGAAAAACTTTCTATAGACTGCCATATCCATACTTTACATTTCTCTGTAGAAGTTAGCATTGAGTTAATTCCATTTGAACTGTCATTAGTAGTTAGATGCCATCGTGATGTCATTCGCCACCGAAGACACAATCATCACATTTGAGTACTGTCACAACACTCTTGCTTTTAGCTAGGTAGATTAGTGTTTATTCTCTGCAAAAGAGAAATAATTGTTAGTTTTTACTTTAAAAATAGAGTTCACTTGTAAATATAGTTTTGACAGATTAATTGCTTACTTGCTTGTTCATTAAGAGGTAGATAGATCAAATAGCTCAGAAATATATTACTTATTATTTTCTTATTCAAAGATAGATTGAATATATTAATAGCTCTGAAATAGATTACTTGTTATTTTCTTATTTAGAGATAAATTAAACAGTTCATAGTCCTAGATTATTTAAAGCTACTTAGATCAAATGGTTCCAGAATTGCTTGAAGATCATTAGTTAAAGGTTTCTTTATATATCTTAGAATCTGTTGTTTGAATAGATTTTAAAAGTCATCTCTTTAAAAAGTAGAATTGTAAATTGAAAAGAGTGTTGATCCCTAGGGTAAACCATCTCCTTAGCTAGTAAATCTTTCCATTATATTTTCTTTCTGCCTTGGCTCATATTGTGCCACAACTCTAAGTTTACTTACCCCAGGTTGACAATTTAATTGAGGGAAATTAGTACATATAGAATACCCATCATTTTTGGCATTGTTGTCGGGGAGTTGTCTTAAGGTATAAAATAGTTAGGAGGTAGATCATTTCTGAACATTAGCACTAGTTTGTTGGTGGGGGAACTTTAAGACGAGAGGTAAGAACCTGCGCATCTATTGTAGAAGGTTCCACCAAACCCAATGGTAGTTTTTCTTTTTGTACTTCTTTCATGAACAAACCTAGGGACCCAAAGGGTAGATATATCAAAACCAAACCAAAACTTCCGATCAAGGTTCCTTCTAACCTTTTTGGAGGAAGGAACACTCCAGCTATAAAATTTGCAGAACAATATTAGAAAATAGGGGTTAGCTCAACTCAAAGAGCTAAAGAATTCTCAGAAGTGACCAAAATTGGGGAAACTATAGAGCAATGAATTGAAACATCAACAGTAGTGGGACATGAGGCAATTCCACTCAAGCCTTCATCAAAACCAACCAACAAAACCTTTTCCTTTTCACCACTATCAGGGGACTCTAACTTTGTAGATATCATTGACCTTGAACAAGTGAATGCTCTTTTTTCCAGTTCAACCAATATAATTGTATCCCAAGTTGAAACAACAACTTTGGCACCAATAGTTTCAATAGGCTCGAGTAAAGTTTCAGACATCCAAACAATAGATAAATCTTCCCATCGAAGGGATACCCTTCCTGGAAAATAAAATTAGGACACTTTGTTATATTCAAGGATAAAACCATTCAAGTATTTTCTCTTTGGGAATAAAATAAATATGGATGATTAGGAGGATCAGAACCATGTGAGTCACGATGAGGGAGAAGAATTTGGAAACCAAATGGAAACCACCTTTGGGTTTCCAATTTTGGATACCACACAGAATGTCAACATGAAGAACATTCCACTCTTTGCACTTCCCACCTTTTATGGTAAGAGAAATGAAGACCTAGATACCTTCCTATTTGAGTTTGACGTCTTGTGTAGAAGCTAAAACTACTTGCAAGATTCCCATAAATTAAAACTTTTACCTGCCACTCTCAAGGATTCTGCACTAATATGGTTCATGGGGTTAGGAGAGTCTAGTATTAGGTCTTGGGAAGACATGGAAGCTATATTTCTTAAGAAATACCAAGACTACTACAAATACAAGGATTCTTGTAATGATATTTTTAAAGTTCAACAGTTAGAGGATGAGAGTCTCAAAGATTACATGGAACGATTTGCTTATACCTCATAGAAATCGAAATACCATGGCCTTCCATATGATAGAATCAAGACTCTTTTCCTTAAAGGAATTTTGGAAGAATATCTAGAGACACTTAACCTGATGGAATCAGGTGACATCTACCATAAACCATTCACTGAAATATGTGAAATGTGTAGAAATTACTCAAGGAGTAGGGCCAAAAATGGGAAGAGTGTTCAGGATCCTTCTAGTAGAAACCTAAAAATGGTTAGTTTAGGTTCAAGGTAATTCTGCCTGGGTATATATGTGATGAATTCATGTGTCAGGGTGTATACCCTTCATATTGGTATATTCCCAGGCGAATGCCCTTGATTGGTCTTTAAGGAAATTTACTAATTGTTCTTGTTGATCCACATATAGTCCGGAATTTATATGTTGGAATTTCCCAGGACTAATTTCATAGGGCATGGTATAAGATATGGTAGATTCATCTATCTCAAAAATAAAATATGTTGAAGACAAAGTTGATGGGTCCAACTTTTCCTGAAATTATTCACCAAACATGTATTCAAATTGGGAAAAAGATTGTGGAAAATCAACAAACGTGATTGTATAGATAAATTGGTTTATCACATTTTTTGTTGTTTCCTCCTGAAGTGCCTAGGAATGATCACTCAGAAACAGGGTTCTTCCCAGTTCTCATTATCATATAGACATTCAAGATACCATAGATTCTCCATAATAGGTTGAGATGGTGCATATATTGTAAGCTTCTATATAGAAAGCCCATTAGAGATTATCATTTCACCTTCTCTACAGCCAATAAATTCATTGGTTCTGGCCAACCAAGGCCTTCCCAAGATAACAGGATGCGCTTTAGCAGGATCCTTTGAATGAATAACAAGAAAGTATATTGGATATTCCCATTATGCTAATGTAACTATGATATCATCCAAGATTCCTTCAAGTATAACTTTTGTCTTATCTGCTAATTCCAAAATAGTTGGGGTAGGTCTAAGAAGGGGTTTCAATTGTAATTCCTCCAAGGTAGTAGCAGTCATAACATTAATGGTTTCCTCTAGGTCTACAAGAGTATTTACAATGGGAACCTTATTACTGATTATTCTTATTACGGGGTTCCCTGGGTTTGCATACTTTGTGACCCTAGGATGATCTGATATGTATTTAGACAATTCTCCTATCAAATGTACTATTGGAGGATCTTTCTATTTCCTACCTGGTTTCTTGATACATAATTCTTTGACCACCTTACTGTAAATTGGAATGTCCTTTATGGCTTGTAATAGGGGAATTTTGACACAGATATTCTTTAATTCATTTAAAATGTCAAATTCCAGTCGAATCGTTGGTTTCTCAATTATTAATCTTTCTGGATAAGGATGGGATTTTGTAATCTTTGAAGATTCACTTTGGGGAAGATTTTGTTTTTGGTCTTTAGCAATGATAACATCTTCCCACTTAGTGTCATTCATGGGCTGTTCGAGACTTTCATCTTATTCTTCTTCCCGGATGACTACTGAAGGCCTTTGTTTATCCATAACTTTTCCCGACCTTAGTTGAATCTCATGTAATGGAACATGATAAATAACATATGTTGGGAAGGTTTGCAGCTCAACATTGTGAAGAGGTTGAGTTGGTTTGTTATTCGGGTTAGGCACCGGTTGTGTTGGTAATAATGTTGGTCTTAGGGAGCTTGTATTCTAGTATTGTTGGGCTTGTTGTGGAATAAAAGGTAAAGGTGGGGGAACAAAACCTGACAAAAGTTGATGGATGTTTGGTGGAAACTGTGGGTAAGGATGACTGAGCATAGGAACAGGTGGAGTCTAAGTGTTTCCTTATGTATGCCCTCCTCTCCATCCTTGTAGCCAAGGGTTGTGTGAATCATACTGTGGAGACCATGTTTTCCAATTTGGGAAGTTTCATTTTTGTGTTTGTTTATAATAAGGTGGAACTTGAGGTGGTATATCCTGATATGTAGGCTGAATCCTAGGCTTCCATGTCCTCCTAGGTGCATAAGAAGATTCCCCATGATCCCCACATCTATAAATGGCTAATAAACCAGGCAATGATGGCCATTTTTCAGTTGGGTGGTCTTTAGTGCAGAAGCCACAAACTGAAATGTTGTCTAATGGGAACTCCCTTGAGAAATGCTTCCTCTTGCACCTTGGAAAAAATATGAACATTGTTGCATTCTCATCCTCCTGTTTCTTCTTAATTTTTAGGGTGTCCAACTGGGAACCTAATGTACTTAGGATATCGGTTTTGAAGTTCTCCAATATGTTTCCTATCTCTACCCTTCAATGAATTTCTACATCTACCATAATCCAATAAGTTCCCTCAATAATTACACAATGGACTTTCTATATAGAAGCTTACCATATATGCACCAGCTCAACCTATTATGGAGAATCTATGGTTTCTTGAATGTCCATATGAGAATGAGAAATGGGAAGAACCCTATTGCCGAGTGATCATTCTTGGGCACTTCAGGAGGAAACAACAAAAAATGTGATAAACCAATTTATCTATACAATCACGTTTGTTGATTTTCCACAATCTTTTTCCTAATTTGAATACATGTTTGGTGAAGAATTTCAGGAAAAGTTGGACCCATCAACTTTGTATTCAACATATTTTATTTTTGAGATAGATGAATCTGCCATATCTTATACCATGCCCTATGAGATTAGTCTTGGGAAATTCCAACATATAAATTCCGGACTATATGCGGATCAACAAAGAACAATTAGTAAATGTCCTTAAAGACCAATTAGGGGCATTCGCCTGGGGATATACCGATATGAAGGGTATACACCCCAACACATGCATTCATCACATATATACCCATGCAAAAGTAACACCTGTTAGGAAACCCTAGAGAAGGATGAATTTGACACTAAAGGATATAGTAAAAGAAGAAATACAGAAGCTTTTGAATGTCAGTTTTATTTATCCAATCTATGAAAGTAAATGGGTATCCCCTCTTGTAGTGGTTCTATAGAAAGTAACCAGAAAATGGATAATTTGTGTCGACTTCCGGGAACTTAATAAGGCCACTCTTAAGGATTATTTTCCTCTTCCCTTCATTGACCAATTTTTGGATACCTTGTCATGGAATCGATACTTTTCCTTCCTGGATGGATATAGCGAATACAACCAAATTCTCATAGCACCCAAGGATTAGAACAATACTACTTTCACTTGTCCTTGGGGCACCTATGCCTATAGGGTCTTACCATTTAGGTTGTGTAATTCTCCTACCACATTTCAATGAGCAATATTAGGGATATTTTCTAACCTCATTCATGATTGTGTGGAAGTGTATATAGATGATTTTACAGTGTATGGTAATACTTATCAAGAATCCCTAGATAATCTAAAGAAATTCCTTATCAGATGTCAAGAAATGAATCTATCTTTAAGTCATGAAAAGTGTAAAATGTTGTTGATTGAAGGAGTAGTCTTAGGGCATCATGTTTCATCTGAAGGGATTAAAGTGGATCCTTCTAAGATTGAGGTAATCATCAAACTTCCACCTCCAAAGACTCATAAAGAGGTAATAAGCTTTCTTGGACATGCCAGATACTACCGATGATTTATTGAGAATTTTACAAAGATTGTTGTGCCAATGTTTGGATTGCTTACAAAATATGTTGATTTTCCTTGGACTGACCAGTGTCAAACCACCTTTGAAACTCTAAAATCTAAATTATATGTGACACCAGTTCTTAGGGGACCCAATTGGGCTCTTAAATTTAACATATCCACTGATTTCTCCGATACTGCAATAGGAGGAGCATTAGGAAAAAAATAAGACCAACAGTCCTATGCCATTTACTTTGTGAGTAAGAATTTGTCCTCTAACAATTTAAACTATATAGTTACCGAAAATGAATTCTTGGCAGTTGTCCATGCCATCAATAAATTTCACCATTATATCACAGGATATGGGGTATTTGTACATACAAATCTCTCTGTCGGTATATTTCTCATGAATAAACCCATTACCAATGGCTGAGTAACTAGGTGGCTCTTGTTATTACAAGAGTTCAATATCATTGCCCTTGACCGACCTGGAAAAGAGAACTTAGTAGTTGATTTTCTTTCGCACATTAATCATGATGATGATAATATTCCTGTAGATGATAGTTTTCTAGATGAGCATCTATTTTCCCTCTCCGTAAATACCCCATGGTTTGCAAACATGGAAAATTATTTGGCTACTAGGAAGTTACCATCTCATTTGTCACCTCATAAAAAGCGTCAAATTATCACACAAATTGCTAACTACTCCTATGTTGGACATGACCTTTTTTGTACTGGACCAAACTTGATTATTCGTAGATGTGTCCGAGAATATGAGATACCAGACATCCTCTGAAGTTGTCATGATGGACCATGTGGTGGAAATTTTTCCGACAAACATACACCATATAAGGTTTTACATTCAGGTTACTATTGGCCTAGAATTTTTAAGGATGCTACCAAATATGTGAGGAATTGTGATAGCTGTCAGAGGATAGGAAGACCCAGATTAACTGATGAAATGCCCTTACATGCCCAAGTTATGATAGAAACTTTTGAGAAATGGGCCCTTGATTTTGTAGGACCAATTTCACCCATGTCTCATAAGAATAATTATATTATGGTTTGTACAGATTATGTCACCATGTGGGTAGAGGAAAAAGCCTTGTTTAGAGCTACCGGAAAATCTGTTGTTGAATTCATTTATGAAGACATCTTTACCCTATTTGGGGTTCCTCATGAAATTGTTACAGACCAGGGCACACAATTGACTTCCAAGCTGATGAAGGAATTAACGAAAAAATATGGAATCAAGCATTGTAAGTCTTCTCCATATCACCCACAAGCTAATGGCCAAGTAGAGTCAAAAAACAAAGTTTTGGAAACTATATTAACCAAAAATGTCCAATTACACCATAGATATTGGGCTGATAGACTTCCAAAGCCGTTGTGGGTGTATCATACCACCTGGAGAAACACCACCGGGCATACCCTATACGAACTATTTTATGGAAAACAAGTACTTATACCAATTTAATTCCAAGTAAAGAATTTTTGTATTGCTGCACAATTGAGATTATAACTAGACGAGGCACAAAAACAACGAGCCCTACAATTGAACGAATTGGATGAGCAAGTGTCATGACAAATTTATCAAAAAGAAACAATTTCAACCTGGTGATTGGGCTTTGTTGTTTGATTCCCGATTCAAAACTTTTAAAGGAAAACTTACCACTCGATGATGGGGTCCTTATGAGGTCGTTACCATGTATGATAATGGGGTTGTTGAGATAAAAACAATTGATGATGGACAAGTCTCTTTTGTAGTGAATGTACACCGACTTAAACTTTACCACATACCCATTTCCAAAGAAGATTTTCTATAGGTCATGTCAACCAACAAGGCATTGACCTTGGTGGATGGGGAAGTTTCTTCTCTCTCCCCTTATTCTTGAAACATTTTCTGAATTCTGATTGTACATATGTAAATAATTTAAAGTGTGTTTTTGCTGATAAACAATTTTAGAGATCTCTGCAGGTATTTATTTCACCACAAGTGGACAACTTCAAGGAGACAAAAAGGGAAGTATTTTACTTTGAAAGAAGATGTTTCTATATTTGAACTCTGTTGTCTGCTCAAGCATCAATTGAATAATGACTTTTTATTATGCTTAGAAATTTCTTGTTGTAAATTAGCCATTTTTACAAGATTTATGTCTTCCTTTCTCTCAAGGCATCTTTAATGGCAGTTTCTCATAACTTCCACCACTAGAGTATATAAGGAAGTGACACCTTGTCTTATCAAACCTAGAGGTTACTCATACAATTTCTCCAAGAACCTTGAGTGGGCAAGTAAATCTTTATGAAAGAGTAGCAAGAAGGTCTAATTAGCAGTTATCCATGGAAACATCAATATAACTTTTAAAAAAAGAAGAAAGTGAGTAGGTCCCAGAGATACCTTTCTATTCTTTTCCAGTGGTACCGTCCACTGCACACTAAAAATGCTTGATTATACCATATATTTATATAGGATACATCCACTTAAATATCCCTTACATCAGAACAATCTATAAGGAATACATAAAGAAGAGTCATCCTCTAACTCAAATACCATCCTAGTCCAAAATAAAAAATTTCAAATATGCCTCCCCATCTTCTTGCAAAAATAAATCTTTATACAAAAATCTTAAAAGATGGTGGACAAGTCTCTGCTGTAAAAGGGTGTAAGAGGCTAACCCATCAGGATACTGAACAGGTCTGCTGGCAGTAGGTACTATCCTATGGTATCACTAGGTAAACCTGTCAGAGTATTGAACAATCTTGCTGGCAACGAGGCATTCTACCTAGCGAGGGTGATGATCTGAAAAACAATAAATAAAATTTCTAAATCTTAAAACTTATCCTGATGTACAACATTACTTGTAGGAAAAGATGAAAAGAAGTATGCATGGTTAAGCAAAGTTAAATGAACTCCATCACTCTGCCATTGGGAACCAACTTTAAGACAATCCTAAGACTCTCTCACCTACCTCTTCTTAACTATACGTAGGATTCTATGTCCTACAGGTGGGGCCATATTTTAACCGTCTTGTCAGACTAATGTGTGAAATTTATCGCTACACTTGGAAAATTGTAAATCTTAGGCTATTGGGAGAATTGACTGGTTCCCTATATCTTTGATTGTGAGGTGTCACAATACTTAGGAGTGGGGGGAGGGTTTTCCTCAGCTGACAAATGATAAACACTTCCATCTATATTACAATCCATGAGAAGAGGAAGTAGAATCTCTATCAAAAAATATGTCATATTGTTTCTATAATATCTTGGGCTATTATATCAACAGTTGTTTGTATTGGTATGCTAAATTATATACTGTTGACATCATTATGTGAGTTATAATCTTGTTGTGCATTTTTATGTTTATATAATGGAAGACTGCTTAACTGGTTCCTTGTGACAAGTACAGATCAATAACAAATTGTTAAATGCTCACTATTGTCTATATTACAAGCCTATGAAAAGAGTAACAAGTTGTTTTATATTGTTACAGATCGAGGACGAGGCAATCGACAATGGATAATCCTATTCATACTCATCCTATCCATGCTCCATGTTCTTGCTCACCATGCCTACCAAAAATTGTCCAAGCTGAGTGCTATGGGTGAATATCCATTTATGATGGGATAATTTTCACTTACACAGGAGGACCAGATGGAGTGCTATATAGAGGAACGGATGGAGTGCCATCTGGAAGACTAGATGGAGTGCCATCTGGAGGATCGGGTGAGGTATTTATATACTGTAAATGATCATGATCACATGTATGCATGATCGCTCGAATTAATTACACCCGTTGCAATGGTAAGTTAGATGAATTGAATGGTATATTTTTCAAAATTCATGTTGGTAATCGAATTAAAATTTTAAATGCATTTTATGAGAAAATGCCCAAGTCGAAGAATTGGACATTGATATAATTATTAAATGATTTTGTTTTCCTCCAAAGTACACACCATTCAAATTCAAACTCAACACAATTATGGTCACACATGGTGATCGTGTATGATGAATTCGCCCATGATTCAACCGTTTCCACCACAATTGCATTAAAAACCAGGTACTCTACCCCAATTGCCATTTTTTGCATCCTTTGTTTGTTGTGTTGTTCTCATCCTCTGCCTAATTTATTTTTCCTTCTCATTCCTCACTCTATAACCATGCTCAGCTGCTATGAACCATCCTCCTACTCTGAGCTACTAGCCATTCCAAAATTTGTAGCATGTAGAGAGATCTTCCTCTGCACGGGGTGGGGACCATTCTTGGCCAATCTACAGGGCCATGATGATGGAATCTCTCTCATATTCACTATTGTTGTCGATGGGATACTAGCTCGCATAGTGTCTCTGGTCTTCTTGGTCTCTAGCGAATTTATTGCCTCGGCCACAAAATTTACACGGGTTGGGGATTGGTGGTTCAAACACCATCAATTGCCACATCCAAGCTATAACAGAGTGTTCAAGCATGAATTTCAAAATGTATCTGGAGCCAAAGGCTATTCAAAGGAATGGATCAAAGATGAATTAATTAAACCCCTGATCGTAATTACCAGGATCATCACTTGTGAAGGTAGGTACTATGTTCTTAAAGCTTGTCATTTTCGTTTGTTATCCCATATTAGATTCAATAAACCCCTGAATTTTTGCTTCTACTTCTTGAAAAGCCTTGATAAAATGTCTTCCCAGGTCCATACAAATTTGGCCAACCCTCACAATAGTTTATTCCACCATGGCCTCATTAAATTGCTTGTTATATCCTAATTGACAAAACAGAGTAAGACATGGGACGATTTCCTCTACCAATTCTCAAATCCCCATATCACAGTTAAGACAAGAAAGAGATCGCTCAATTCAGGGGATGTCACCCCATCTAAGCCTCATTCTCCAAAAACTCCAAACCCTCTAGCTCAAACTATCCCCCTGTCTGATAAAAAGGCCAAGAAAATTATTGATTCCCGTGCAACCTCATCTGGTAAGAAAATTAAAAATCCTATTGATAATTCCCCATTTCCTTCAACACCTATTGATTCTAAACCTAAGAAGTTGCAAGATGCGTTCCATCAAGATTTTCCTTTAGTTCCTACAAAGAGGAGAGGAGTTAATCGATTCAAGGAGAAATCCTTTCGAAGAAGCACTCGAGGTATGAGTGGAGAGCCTAATATAAACCCTCCAAGTAATTTGGATCCTATTTAATTTTCTTCTAATCATGAGAGCCCCCATAAAAGACTCAAATAAGTTTCTGCAGAGGAGTTTAAGCTAGATAAAGACGTCAAATGTGAACCTATTACACCAAGTTTCCCTCACAAAAACATTGTTTGTTGATCCTTCCTCCCAGATGCCTACACCGCCTTCTAAAGTTGATATACCTTCTACATCTATCAAGGAGCCCAAGCCTTCCTATCTTGAGCCATCTGATCACACCCTAGATATTGAGAAATTGCAACAAGAAAATGCTCAGCTGCTTCAACAATTGGCAGAATGAGAAACTGTGGATAGGCATTTGCATCATGAGAATGTTGTCCTACAAGAAAAAGTAAACTCCCTTCAATGATTGGTTGATCAGAGGACCACCACCATAGTCTATAGATGTAATTGAAACATCGCAAAAGGCCTAAGACAAAGTCCTCAGAGCATGAGGGAGAAGCTTCTAAATCCAATCACAAGTATAGTTATGTCTAGTGATCCATTTTTGTTTGTAGAGGGACCTGCAAATCCTTAGGCACGCGAGAAATGTTGGTTTGGTGTTTTGACTATTTTTCCAATGGCCAAATCCTTTTTGCATACGACAATTATATATTCTATGCTCTCATTTATCCATTTTTAAAGGTATTATCAAGCTTTATGAATCAATTCGCCATGGAATCACACAAGGTATGTATAATCATCGTTTTTGCAATGGTTTTATGATTAATTCATCTTCAGTTGATTGATTATAGTGATCTAATGTTTCTTGTTTTCTTGCAACATGTCTAAATCACGATCTAGTCTTCCATCTAGTCCCTCATCTAGACCTCCGTCTGACACTCGATGTGACACTCGGAGTGCACAAGAGCTGGCAGTTTGCACATCGACAGGATTTGATGTACGAATTAGAGACATGGGTTTTATGCCCACTCGTGTCCTCTAGATATGGAGCTCGACGCATCTAGGATTGGGTAGTTGCAATGGCCACTAAGTGGAGCGCACAAGACTGTTAAGGAAGATGCCTTCTGTTAAATGAGTTTAATGAAATTACTATTTTTAGAGAGTTTCGATCCTTCCAGTGGTCGACCTCTCAAGCTCTGTAATAATCTATAAATACTGCTGCCTATTCCACGAAGAAAGACACAAATTTTATTTTGTACACATACATTATCTCCATTTGTTGTATACTCTGTTTTTATGATCAATGTGAATACTACGTTAACTCAGTGACTACGTTTTCCTGTTGAAGTATTTCCACAACCTTCTAGGGGGCCCACCAATGGTCTGGGTGATTGTTTATATTAGTATATATTAGTATATGTATAATTTCCTTTCATACTTCTTCAATTTTGAAGTTGCTTGTTTAAATTTCATTCACTGTGTATGCCTTTTTAATTTCAGATTTCTTGTATAATTCACCTCCCTGTATATTTTCTCTAATTTGCAGCCCATTTTCTGAATTGTGTGTATATCACAGAGGGACGTCCATAGTTCCTTGCTGATATTTAGACTCCTAACATTTTGTTTGCAAGTTGTAGTTTACTTGTGTAGAAGTTGTTTAATTATGTTGTCATGTCTCTTCCTCTCTAGCTGTAAATCACTCTGTAGAGTACTAATCTAGATAATGTTTATTTATCAAGTTATAATTTCAAATCCTCTCTATAGGTTTTATTTATTTGCTAATTTTTCTTTTAGCATCAACATGATAGGATAGAAGTGGATTTTGAGTTATGATTTTCAGTAGCAACTTAGTTGATTTTGAGTATGATCTTCAATGGTAGCTTAGTTAACTTTAGGTTATGAGTTTTAATGAGATCCCAGTTATGAATTTGAATTATGATTTCTAATTAGCATTAGTTATGAGTTTGTAGGTTTTCACAGAGTATTTTCATTGTTATCTCAGTTATGAATTTGAATTAGGATTTTTGATTAAGTGCTAATTATGAGTTTATAGATCTGCTTGAACTAGTGATTTTGAACAAATTATTTTCCAGCAGTTGTGTGATAGAGTGAATGATTGATGTTGAATCTCTTCTACACAATGTTTAAAGATTATATGGATTCCAAGACCATTTGGTGTTGCTTTTATGATGGAATATATTTCTATAGACTGCCTTATCCATACTTTACATTTCTCTGTAGAAGTTATCATTGAGTTAATTCCACTTGAACTTTCATTATTAGTTAGATGACATCATGATGTCATTCACCACCGAAGACATAATCATCACATTTGAATACTGTAACAACACTCTTTCTTTTAGTTAGGTAGATTAGTGTTTATTCTCTACAAAATAGAAATAATTGTGAGTTTTTACTTTAAGAATAGAGTTCACTTGTAAAGATAGTTTTGACAGATTAATTGCTTACTTGCTTACTTGCTTGTTCATTCAAAGTTAGATAGATCAAATAGCTAAAAAATAGATTACCTGTTATTAGCTTTTTCAAAGATAGATTGAATAGATTAAATAGGTCTGAAATAGATTACTTGTTATTTGTTTATTTAGAGATAAATTAAAGAGCTCATAGTCCTAGATTGTTTAAAGCTACTTAGATCAAATAGTTCCATAATTTCTTGAAGCTCATTAGTTAAAGGTTTCTTTATATATCTTAGAATATATTGTTTGAATATGTTTTAAAAGTCGTCTCTTTAAAATGTAGAATTGTAAATTGAAAAGAGTGTTGATTCCTAAGGTAAACCATCTCCTTAGATAGTCAATCTTTCCATTATCTTTTCTTTCTGCCTTGGCTCATACTGTGCCAAAACTCTAAGTTTACTTACCCCAGGTTGAAAATTTAATTGAGGGAAATTAGTACATATAGAATACCCATCAATCATCCAGAACTATTTACTGCTTCAAGGGAGACGAATCTCCAAGCTCCCCTAAGTATGTCTCCTCTTTGCAATCCAATGTGCACCCCCTGAATCCCACTATACACCTTTGCAGGCCCATGTGAACTAACTCTCATCATCATATGCCCCTGTATACTCATGAAATCCTCTATATCCTCTTGCATCATCATGTATCCAAGGTGTACTGCTCGGTCAACCTCTATATGGATGTCATCCAATCCTAAAACACCAATGAAAGTGTCCTCATAACTTCCCTTGGCTCTGGAATCCCCAGGTGTATGTGTAACACCAATTGTCTTAGAAACCCTCATGAATGGTGGTCCTTGTGACACATAGATATCCTCCAATGTCTCCTGGTCACATCTCTTCATATCCATCAATGATACTAGGTGTCCCTCATGCACCTCCATCAATTGGTGCTGCTCTACCAACCCTCTAACATCCTCTGGTGAAGTAGTTGAAGTATACATCTATCTCTCTGTTGAGATAGTTGTAGTGGATCCACAACTAGTCTCATCAAGGAGATCCTATAATATGGACCTTGATTCCTGAAGGGTTGTATGTGCGCCTTCCAATAATCCTCGTGTGCTCACCAACACATGAGTGAGTCGGTCCACCTCAATCTCCTTCTCCCTCAGTTCCCTGTGATACATCTTGCCAACCTCTAATAGGTAATCTCTTTCTATAAACAACTACTGGTAGTCGGACCTCATCACAGTCACTCTCTCCATCAGTGTATGGTAGTCATCAATGGAAAGCCCCCCATCTGAGCTATCATGTGCCATCAAGGCCCTCCAACAATAACCTACCACCAATGTTTGTGTATCATCAATGCATCTAGTGGCTGCCATGATCATGTCCTCACTGACTCTCAATTGTCATGTCAAGTGTCGTGACTCATGATCACAATACTGCTAAGGTTATACCTCATTCCTCTCACTGCTAGTGTCAACTTTGGAATCCCCAACAACACATTCCTCAAAAGACAAGGCATTGAATTGCTCACTGTCGACTGTGCTATTGAGTCCTCATTTATACCATTGCACACCATCACCAACTACTACTCCCATATAAATCACACTATATCTTGTATGAGAAGTTGTATCCTCCTGTGCACTCACTCTGATAATGTCATTTTCACATGGATCCCATACAAATGTGTTCAGACATGAGATATGGTCATCCCGACCAATAAGGAGTGTATCCTCATCACTATAAACCGGTCTTGGAAGTGAGTATCCTAACAAGGTGTTGGTCTCCACCACCTTATCTAGTAATAGACTCCCTAAAAGAGGTAACTCGCTCTCCTCATACTGATAGGTATGCCTATAGTCAATTGGCTCCAATCCATGCCTCTTTTCCCGAGTTTGTAGATCCATATGTCCCTTGTGTTCAAATGTTACACAAGGCTCCTCAACCACCTCCAGAATGCTACTGATATCCTTCCATGCCATATCTATCATAAATTTCTAAGAAGGCAAGGAATGTGTCATTCTCAACTCCAAGGGAGGAAAATTATTCCCCATGCATGACCTCATACCAAGTGCTAACACATCTGAATCCTCACACGTGTCACACAATGATGAAGTGTTGAGTCCTCAACACTATCTGATAGGACTAATAAATCACATGCGAGATCCATATTATTTTCAGAATGAAATGAAAGCATAGATATTACAATGAAATACTCCTGAAAAATTCTAGAAACAGAGAGATGCAACAATAAATGATTTCTAATAATGAAAGAATTGTACAGAAATTGTAAAAATACATAGTGCAAGACTTGCTAGAATGGTGGCAACTCTATCTCTGAGAAGAGATGTGACAACTACATTCATTCACAAGAAGGTGATTATAATGAGGCTCTGAAGGCCTTTTTATGATAAACATGAATGCCAAAACCCTAGACATCTAAAAACCTAACCCTAAGAGATGAAGCACCAAAAGTCATGTGGGCCCCATTGGGGTAAGTTAGTA
This sequence comes from Picea glauca, assembly GCA_000966675.3. NCBI lineage: Eukaryota > Viridiplantae > Streptophyta > Pinopsida > Pinales > Pinaceae > Picea > Picea glauca. The sequence goes on along the minus strand of JZKD02S1693767.1, from coordinate 174,822 downwards.
CATTAACTTCTTGGGGTCGTATCTTTTGCATATGATCTTTGTTTTAGTCATATGATAGCTAGTTGGAAATGTATTTTCGAGAAATATGCATTATTCCATAAAACTCTCACTCCATATACAATTTGGTTGTGGCAAGAAAAAAAAACATTGTTTAGAGCCCCAAAATGTCCCTAGAAGTACAATAAGATGTACTGACATGAAAACTTCCAAAATAATCCAGTTGGAATACATGGGAGGACACCAATATCCACCTGGATAATTTGTAGGGATTCAGGAAATCCCCATAAGTGCATAACTCACAATTACAAAGAAATGTCCCCATTATAGAGAAACATGTTAAACTGAAAATTGTTTGGATGAGCCAGTTGGAATTTGGAACAGGTGGGTGGCCACCAATATCCACCTGGATCAATCCTCCCCTCTTAGAAAGAAATGGTCTCCATTTCATTGAGTGCTCAGGGAAGAGGGGAAAGCCTTTTCTGAATCTAAATCTTGGTGAGATGCATGCCTTGTTAGAGAAGTTGCGCTGCTTGGTCCGTGGAAGGATGGCGTGAACCTGTTACCGGCGGGGTGGAATTTTTTCCACAAACCTGTTATCTCTAGGATTGACGGGGAAATAGGTAGGCACCATTGTAGGTGAAGAAACAATATATTCTTTATCTTCGTCAATCTTCCTCTATTGGATAGAAGGTGTTGAGGCTCCAGTGGTTGTAGTGGTCTTCTGTGAATCCTTTGCATAGACTATGAAGAGAATGAATTTTGTAGTATGAGAGATTACCTTGTGGCACTGTTTTGGTGGAACACTAGTTAGAACTACCTTTGGTATTCTGTAGAGCTAACCCCCTAGAGTAATAATGACACTACGAGGTTGAGACTCATAAACATCATGACGTTTCCACATATATGGTTGACCTAAAAAAAAATCACAGACATCAATAGGGGAAACATCACACACTACCTCATCCTTGAAGGGCTGGATTCCATAGGACATGCGACACTATTGGATGACACAAAGATATTATCCCTGGTGAAGCCACTTGATGTTGTATGGATATGGGTGTGGTGTTGTTGACAACCCCAATTTTTTGAAGACCTCGGCTGAGATGAGGTTCTTCTGGCTACTGCTATCAACAATGAATGCAACAGAGTCCCATTCACTCACATATGTGAATGGAAGAGGCACTCCCTATCTTCAGGATCTACTACTTCTTCTGGTTGATTTTTTTTGGTCGTGACAGTAGCAATGGGGTATGCATTGATGATATGTCTATTTTCAATATTTTCTGGATTAGATTATGAATCAGGGTTCGGCTCCTTGTCTTTGACCTTGACCACCAATGACTGTTTCAAGTAACATTCATCATTTTTGTGCCAGGTGATTTTGTGGAATTCACACCACTTCCTAGTGTCATTATTTGTCTTTCATTTATTATTCTTGTCCTATGTCTTGACTCTTGGAATGGTTTTCTAGAGGTTGTTTGTTAGGGCCATCTTTACCATGCTTTGGTTGTGGTGGATTTGCAGACCCGAATTCCCATTTGTTCTGGTGCCTAAATTTCTGCTCGATTTTGACAACATATCGATAGGCAACTCCCCATGATGAGATGTTTAGGAAATCCATTTCGGTTTGGATGTACCTATGCAGAGCCCCACAGTATTTAAGAACCATATTCTTCTTGGAGTCTTTGATACCCAACTTGGTGCACAAGGAATGGAAAGTGTTTTTGAACTTCAATATTGTTTGGCTCTTCTCTTGTCACAGTGTGGGCCATCTCATGTATTGGTCTTCATAGTTATCAATAGGGTAGTATTTCTCCTTTACCACATCCACAAAAAAATCCCAAGTGGGCTCGATGCCATATATTCTAGATTCCTCTGGGGATATTTTCTCCTAGTAACTTTCCCACCAATGTTTGACATGAGATCCTTGAGGAGTGCGAAGGTGATCTTTTCTCTGTTGAAATTGTTTTGAACAAAGAAATAACCTTCTAATAGATTTAACCATTTTTCTAAGGCATCCTCATCTATATGACCTTCAAATATGGGAATATCAAAATTAACTTGTACCTTGAAGGGAGAGGTTCCTCCAAAATGGATACATGATGAAGATGTGCCTGTTGTTATTGGCAGGCATTGAAGGATGTGTGCAAAATTCTCCAGCATTTCGTCCCTCTGTCGTGCGAGAGTTTGCTCAAGCAACATGTTAATAGAATCTTTTTCTCTGCCATTTTTATTTTCTACCACCATAGAGGGTTTATTGGGTGTGTGAGAGTGATTGTCTTGAAGAGATACAAGCTTGAGACCCAACTTTCTATACTCGAACCTCATCGGGGATATGCACCGAAAAAAATGATTAAGAATGGTGTGCTCTGATACCACTGATCCTGATTATTTTTGGAACAAAATGAAAGAAGAGATATTACAATGAAATACTCATAAAAATTTCCAGAAATAGAGAGATACACTAATACATGATTTCTAATAATGAAAGAATTGTACCAAGATTGTAAAAATACAAAGTGCAAAACTCGCTAGAATGGTGGAAGCTTTCTGTCTGAGAAGATATGTGACAGCTACGCTCATTTGCAAGAAGGTGATTACAATGAGGATGTGAAGGCATTTTTATGATAAACATGAATTCGAAAACCCTAGACATCCAAAAAAACTAACCCTAGGAGATGAAGTGCCAAAAGTTGTGTGGGCCCCGTTGGGGTAAGTTAGTGTATTTCTCGATGTCATAACTTTTGCATATGATATCCGTTTTAGGAATGTTATATCTAGTTGGAAAGGTTTTTTCGAGAAATACACATTATTCCATCGAAGTATGACTCCATTTACAGTTTGACCGTGGCAAGACAAAAAAACACTGTTTAGAGCCCCAAAACGACCCTGGAAGTACAAAAAGATGTACTGACATGAAAAATTTGAAAATAAGCCATTTGGAATAGGTGGGAAGCCACTAATATCCACCTAGATTCTTTGTAGGTCTTCAGGACATCCCCGTAAGTGCATAACCCACAATTGCAAAGAAATGTCCTCATTACAGAGAAATGTGCTGAACTGAAAATTGTCCGGATGAGCCAGTTGGAATTTGGAACACATGGGTGGCCACCAGTATCCACCTGGATCAATGTGCTATCATTCTATCCATCCAATTGTCCCTTATATGCGCAAGATTCACTAATCTCATCCGATTGTTCTAAATAGGCATATATGGTTGCATCCTCATGCATATCCTCATCCTTATTGTCGTAGTGCACCTCAACAATGTGCAACCTCCCTTTACCCATGCATTTGTGATCTGGATACCAACGCTCTTTGAAACTGTAGCAAAGTTCCCTTCTCCTAATGGGTGTAGGCTCAATCTATACTTCCTTCCATCTACTAGACGGTAGTGATGTATCTACCTCCTTTCCTTCTTTGGCTCTGTTTTATTTTTCTATGTTGAACCAATAATTGATTTCTTCCATCCTTTTGACCCATTGTGTAACCTCATATTTTCTCCACATAGGATTTTTGATGGATACAAACTATTGGAATGCCACTTGAGCCTTGAATGTATCACAAAGGGATTGGTATTTCTCATTACAATATATCATATCTTCTGCAAATTCCACAAAATCGATCTCTCCTATAGATCATCAATGTATATCACAGGGTTGCAAAGGAAATTCACTCTGATACCATTGTAATGTTCCCAACCAAATCTGATGTAAATATCAGATTAATGTGGTTGATTTATTTTTTCAAACACTTGGTATACAAGCTCTCAACTCTCTTGAAATCACTTCAATACCTGTTGTCCCACTTATATAAAGTTTAAGGGTCCAATATTATGTCGAACACATCATATGCAACACCTAATCCCATCCCAATGACTAGTTGTTCTAAATGTATGCTTGTTGTTATGTTTATTTGCAGTTGGCTAGTTGAAGTGTTTTGTCAAACACTTTTCATACATATGGTTGTAGCTTTCATCATTGATTTTGTTTCTTATGTATGATGGCTGTTGGGCATGAAATGACATGTAAATTACACAATAAATTCATAGGAAACAATACTAAGAAACTCCAATACACAATGAAGCCAAAATAACTCATATATGATTTTATTATTTAATTTCCTAACCTCAATACATGGGTGAACAGATCTAATGTAAATATATTACAAAATTATATAGCTGATGTAGAAGGATCCAAACACTACAAATATGCAACAAACAAACTCTAGAAACCCTCCAAAGGGTACCCAAAATAGATCTCCTCCAAGAATGCAATCTACCACATGATAACCAAGCTACCATGTGCCAATAATTCGCCCTGCTCTAATAATTTCTCCCAGCCACTAATCAATCAATTTTTTAAAGGGATGGCACTCAAACCCTTCTCCAAAATTCACCCAAGGTGAGTATACTTCGGGCCCAAGAGATAAATGCTCAAGTAAATTCCAGAAATGAAGATCTTGACCTCTGAATATGGTCCCTCAAACAATAATTTTCCCAGCTATGAAAATAAATAAATATGGAGCATGAAAACCCCAATAATTCCAAGAAGATGTAACCCCAGGGATGACATATGTTTCTAGTATACACCAAATCCAACTCTCTGAATCCAAATTGAATTGTTTTCTCCTTCACAATCCTCCCTCTCTGCAGGAAACCTCTAGATTTTCACCCTAACTCTTCTTTCAATGTAAAAACAAAACCTGTGGCTGAATAGAACTGAACTAGAATGGTGAGGGAGGAATATTTCACCTCCTTGGCCAAGCTTGGATCAAGAAAGGTGGAATCTTTCACCATAGAGCTGATCTATAGGGCTTGTTCAGTCAAAACCCTCAAAAACACCAAGTATCATGGGCTGTCTAGTAGGAAGCTAGACATCAAAATGATAATCAACATAATGAGAGAATAGAGGCCCTTATCTCTCTTTTATCCCCCCTGTTCACCTTTTCCCTCCAAGTGACTTTTATTTTATTTTTATTATTCTTTAATTAAATCACTTTATTAATTAATTGGATTTTTTTCCTCTAAAAAGTGATTTATTCGTCCCTATGGCTTCTTCGACCACTGAAAGTCAGTTCTCATCATCTAATCATATAGTTCTCTTTCTCCCGATTCTGATGAGCTATTACACTAAGAGGTTTCTCCAAGTATTATGCCCAAAATGATCTTCTTACTGAAATTAATTAAAATATGGCCCATAATAACTCAAAATTACGAAAATCCTAGGAATGCAATGAAATCAAAGACAAGCTATGTGAAATGGATCCCGATGATGAAATATGAACGATGAAAGTTGGGCCCAATAAAACCCCTCAATATCTCTTGAACTCACTGTCACCCCCATCTGGCTACTCTGGTAAGCATAACACTTTGTAACATAATAATGTCAAAAAATGGGGACATTACATAACCCAAGTATTGGGCACAACAACCCAATCATGAAAATGATAGATCTCAAGTTTGAATAAATGAACCTTTAACTCAATTACCGACTTAGGGAGAATTGTAACCTCAAAACGAGAACTCTAACCCTTAAAACCCATATTTTTGCATTAAAAAACATGAAAATCGACACCCAAATCAAAAAGTGGTGCTACTGGTAGCGCCATTTTTCTAACTTGGTCAAAATTACAACTTTTTTTAAGCATGGCCTTAAAAAATCAAACAGTTGCTCATAAAAACCTCAAAATCAATATCTAAATAAAAAAGTGACGCCACCTAAAGAAAAATGTTTTTCTAAACGTTAAAATTATAGCTAATTACCACTTAATTGAAACTATGGTCTTGACAACAAATCCCTATGCAAATAAAAAACCCAAAATCGAATCCTAAATGGTCACTTGAAAATTTATTTAGTAATTTTTTGTCCTTCAAATTTGCATTTAAAAATAAATACAGTGAAAGGAGAAAATCTTCACACTTTTTTTTTAATGAAGAAAAAAACACATTTAAAAAAATGTATTCGAAACTCAAATTGAAAAAAAACCATTAAAAAAAGTTAAAAAAATAAATTCAAAATTTCCCATGAAAACAATACATTAAAAAAAATATATTCAAAACCATAATTAAAAAAAATCAAAAAATGGGAAAAATAAACTAAAATGAAATGAAAAAACTTTAAAATTTCACTAGAAAAAAATAATTAAAAAATCTATATTTTAAAAAATAATGAGAATAATAATAATAAATCCCTTCAAACTTAAAAAAATAAAAATAAAATATAAAAAAGACACAAAAAAATTAAAAAAAA
>JZKD02S1693767.1:143510-168440 GCA_000966675.3 Picea glauca | reverse complement strand
TTTATATTTTAATTTTGTGGTGTTATAAAGAGTTAGACGAAAAAATAAAATTAAGGTATTATAAAGATGTAATCAACTCTAAGCTAGACGATCAAAATTATCTATCTGTTTTGCTAATTGTAAAGAAAAAAATAAGCATTGCTAAGATAAGAACAAATTCTCACGAGCTCCATAGTGAAACTAGACGTTGGTCAATTCCTAAAATGCCATGGGATGAAAGAGTTTGTCACCTTTGTGACACTAAGAAATTGAAGATGAAAAACACTTTCTCTCACAGTACCAACCTTCCTAACCTCTTAACTCAACAAAAGTATTGTGATCTTGGAAAGCTTCTCTTAATGCTTTTCGAGCACAGAAACAAAATTCTAAAGAATCACAAGTAATCACTTGCCCTCTTAATGTCTGATAGACCAATTAGGTCTTAGTGGACGTTAATCATCATCATCATCATCATCAATACAATTTTTTTTTTAAGTTTTTATTTTATTTTTTAAATTTTGTATTAAAATTTTAATTTTAGGTTATATATATATATATATATATATTTATTTTTTCAACCTTTTAAAGTTTTTTTTTTTATATATTTGTTTTTTTAACCTATTTGTTTTTTTTTATAATTTTTTCTTTGTTTATATATATATATTTTAAATTTTTTAGTGTTTTTTACTCTTTAGTTTTTAAAGTTTTTCTTTATTTCATTTTTTTTCCTTTTTAATTTTTTTTTAGCTTTTAATCTATCAAAAAAAAATTAAATTTTATTTATTTTTCTTAATATTTAAAAATAGTGTTATTTAACTACAATTATTTTCTATGTATTGAAGTAAAGTAAAATATGTGTTAAAAATGATATTTTCCACTATATGCAAAGTCTTAATTTCAAAAAAGTAAATAGTATACAACATTTTTAACGTTGAAAGAAACATGAAAAATTTATTAAAAACATTGTTGATTAAAAAAAATAGAAAATTTTGAAAATAGATAAAAAAAAAAAACATTTAAAAAAATAATGTGGATACATTATGGATAAGAAGATCTAAAATATCAAAAAACAACCTAAAAATGGAGGGGGGTGTTACCGGTAGCACAAATTTTCAAAATGAAGTAAAAATTGTGACCCCCCAAAAAACGAGGTTGAAAAATATGTTCGTCGTATCCACCCTCAAATGGATATGAGAACATTCGAGACCTACCAAAGGGATATATATTTATCAAAGTGATCAAATCGAAACATGCAAGATGAGGTTGATTGATTTGGATTATATAAAGAAGAAAATAATGGTATAAATATAAATGGAAACACATAGAGAGATATTGCAGAGAACACAGTAATATAGTGAAACCCAAACTCTATTAGAGAATGATGTAGGAAAATCCCATAAAATGAAAAGCAATACAAACTAGCTAGAATGGTGGTTGCTTATCTCTAAAGAGAGATGTGTTGGCTACACTCACTCACAATAAGCCATTACAAGAGGTCAAATATGCCCTTTTAACATAAAGTATGATGCCCTAGGATGAAAAAACCCTAAATATTTGATACCCTAACCCTAGAAAATTATGTGGCAACAGAATGTGAACCCCAAGAAGGCTAGGGGCGAAATGTTTGCATACAAAATCTATTTAGGGTGTTTCTTGGTTTGTTGCAAAGATTAATCCATTCTCTATGTTTTTGAAAATCCAGTCAATAAAAGATTGGGTGGCATGAGCCAACTACCAAAATACATGGGAAATTCCCAAAAAACACATCAAAATTTTGAAACCTAAAAAACTATATAGAACTACCAAGATATGGAATCATTATAAAACAATGGAATAGGTGGGTTTCCACCAATATCCACTTGGATTATTTGTGTCCCTTAGAATGAAATGGTCACCATTTTATCAAGTTCCTCCATCGAATGGGGAAAATTCTACTGAATTTGACTCCTAATGAGCCATTTTCCTTGGTGGAGCACTTGAATTTCTTTGAAAACCCAATAGAGTTAGAAGTCCTTGTGTCAAGCAAATTTTATCTTAGTTTCCATGATCTGTTGATTGTTCCTTTCTCAATGTAGGCAAGATTAATTTTTGTAGGCCCAAGTGCTAGACTAGCTATGAGGTGTCCAAGAGAGATGAAAAATATGGTTGAAGAAGATCTGCATTAAATACAAGCTAGAAGCCAAGGAAATGGGTAACACTTAATTCAAAATTTTTCTGACCCACAACCTTGGTGATGGTGCAGGTCCCATATCAGAGTGAATGAAGATTTTGAATGGGTCTTGTGAGATACTCTTTCTACAAATGCAACCATAATTTATCTCCCACTTGAAACATGTTTGTTACTAAATGTAAATTATGGTGTTGCTTGCACTTGTGATCCAGGTGGATATTAGTGGCCACCCACCTATTCCAACTGGCTCCTCATGTTCATTTTTTGGTCAACATGTTCTTCTGTACTACTTTGTAATTGTGGGTTCTACACTTCTGGGGTTGTCTAAATACCCACACATCCTCCAGGTGGATACGGGTGTCCTCTCGCCTAATCCAACTGGCTTATTTTATATGTTTTCATGTCAACACATCTTGTGGTACTTCCAGGGTTGTTTTGGGGCCCTAAACGTTGTTTTTTTTTTTTCTCTCCACAATCAAACCATTAATAGAGTTAGATTTTGACGACATAATTTGTAGCTCTCTAAAATACCTTTCCAACGGGCTATCACACACCTAAAACAAAGGTCGTATGAAAAAGTTACGACCCTTGGAAGTTGAGGTACCAAATTACACCAACTTACCCATAAGGCCCACATGAATTTTGGTGTTTCACCTTCTAGGGTTAGGTTTTTGGATGTCTATAGTTTTGGCATTCATGAGTAATATCAAAAAGGCCTCTAGAGCCTCATGATAATCCATTCTTCTAAGACGGATGCGCATAGAAGCCACATCTCTTCTCAGAGATAGCTACCACCATTCGAGCAAGTGTTTTAGTTATGCAGTTTTACAGTTTCAACCTATTTCATTATTTAATAGAAGATATTGTTCACTAGATATTTGTGCTATTCTTCATATCTTTGTATTTATTATATTCAGTCTGTTAATCAGTTCATTTTTCTCCTAAATCTGGATCAGTGGTATCAGATCCAGGTTGCTCTTCATTTATTTTTCTTCGTGCATGTCCTCGACAAGATCTGGGTACAAGAAGTTGGGACTCGAACCAATTGATCCATTACAAGATCGGTCATGCAGAGCCCGAAAATAACCCATGGGGGATGAAAAGAAAGATGATGGAGTACGAGAACCTATTAAAATGTTGCTTGAGGAAGCCCTCGCACGACAAAGGAACAAAATGATGGACAACTTCGCACAGATCCTTCGACGACTACCCTCAAGAGAAGCATATTCATCAAGCATCCATGCAACCCCCTTCAAAGTACATGTAAATTGTGATATTCCATTATTTGAAGGAATGATAGATGCAGATGCTATAGATAAATGGTTGAATCTGCTCGAAGGATATTTTTTGGTCCATAGTTTTTTCGATAGGGAAAATATCACTTTTGCACTCCTCAAGGTCGTTCCCCATGTTAAATACTGGTGGGATACTTACTCTGAGCAAAGGGCTGTGGAGGAATCTACAATGTTTGTGGTGGCCCCTACATGGTATTCCTTCCAGGATGCCATTAAAGAAAAATACTACCCTGTTGGAAGCTACGAGGACCAATACATTAGATGGACCACCCTATGTCAAGAAAGGGACCAGACAGTACCATATTTAACCAATATTTTCCATACCCTACACACCAAATTAGGTATCAAAGACTCTGAGATTTATTTGGTGCTCAAATACCGTGGTTGTTTTCATAGATACATTCAAACAGAAATGGAGTTCCTGGACATCGCCTCATTCGACACGACTTATAGATACGCTGTCAAGATCGAGCAAAAATTTAAGCAGAAAAGGAGAGAGTTTGGATCTGTAAACCCCTCACAGCTGAAGCAGGGAAAAGGAAACCCCAACCCACACGAAAAGGGATCAAGTCGATATGGTCACCCTCAGGAAAACCAGTCCAAGACATAACACAAGAAGGGCAATGAGAAGACGAAGAAGGACACGAGAAAATGGTGTGAGTACAATAAAATTCCTTGGCACAACATTGAATAATGCCACTCCAAGAAGTCCCTTATGGTTGAGGTGAAGGATTCCGAGTCAGAGGTCGATTCTGATTCTTGGTCAAATCCTGAAGGAGGGAATCAAATTATCTATGTTGAAGCTAGTGCCACTATTGCTACCACCAAATTCTGGCCAAGCGAACTAGAAGAACCAGAGGAAGGGGAATGCCTCTTTCACTTGTAGATGTGGGTCAAGGGGGATCCGCTTCATTTCATTGTCGATAGCGGTAGTCAGAAGAACCTAATTTCAGCAGAGGTCGTCAAGTAGCTTGACCTACCAACGACACTGCAACTGCAACCCTACACCATTGCCTCACTTCACCAAGGAAGAGAACTCCGTGTCAGCCAACAATGTCGTCTTCTCTATGGCATCAAGCCTTTAAAGGATGAGGTACTATGTGATATTTCTCCCCTTGAAGTTTGTGATGTTCTTTTAGGATAACCATATTTGTGGAAGCGTCATGCTATGTATGAGTCTAGACCTCGCAGTGTTATTATTACTTTGGGTAGACGATTGTACAGGATCCCAAAGGTAGTGCCGCCTACTGCTATTTATTTAATCTTTTCTAAGCAATGCAGTAAGGTCATTTCATAGACTGGGAAGTTATTCTTCTTTGTGATCCATACTCACAATAGGCAGAAGGTCATCGCCACATCCATGGCCTCTATACAACACATCTCTTTGCAACAGAAGCAAGTGGATGAGATTGTGGAAGAACACAAATGCATCTCCTCATCACCTATAGGGGTACCGACACAATGCCAAGTCAAGCATCCAATTATTCTTACCCTTGACACACTTATAAATAATGGACCAGTCTATCAGTGCTCGTTGATGGAGAATGAAGAAATCAAGCGTCATATCTGAGAGCTTATTCAAAAGGGGCACATCAGACCCATCTCATCCCCTTGTGGAAGCCCAATTGTACTAGTGCAGAAGAAGGACAGAACTTGGCAACTCTGCATTGATTAAAGAGCCTTAAACAAAATCACAGTAAGGAACCGCTACCCCATTCCCAGGATTGATGACCTTCTTGACCAAATCAAGGGGGGAAAAGTTATTCAACAATATTGACCTCAAGTTTGGCTACCACCAGGTTCCCATCGAACCAACTGACGTATGGAAGACAACCTTCAAGTCTAAAGAAGGTCTTTACTAATGGCTAGTCATTCCCTTTGGATTAACAAATGCACTAGCCACTTTCATGAGGTTGATGGATGATGTATTGATACCCTTCACCAACTCCTTTGTGGTAGTATATTTGGATGACATCCTCATCTTCAACACAACGTGGGAGGAGGACATGCGACATATTCAATAGGCTTTGAGCAATTTGCGGGAGCACAAGATTTATGCCAACTTGGAAAAATGATCTTTTGGCATGAACAGGGTCCACTACTTGGGATACATTATCGATGAGCATGGGGTACATTTTGATCTAGATAATATCCAATTCATCCATGATTGGCCAGCCCCGACCACATTGACCAATCTTCGAATATTTTTGGGACTAGCCAAATTCTACCAATGGTTTGTGTTGTGATTCTCCCATATTGCATGGGCCCTTAGCCAGGTGACCAAGGGTGGTGGTAGGGCCAATTTCATATGGGGGAAGGAGAAGCAATGAGCATTCAATGATATAAATCATTGCTTGTGCTCAACTCCCGTACTCTCCTTTCTCAATCTCCAACAACCATTAGAGATTGAGACTGATGCATCTGACTATGCTATGGGCATAGTTCTCACTCAACATGGGCATTCAATGGCATACCATAGTGAGACACTCTCCAATACTGTCTAGAAATACCCCACATATTACAAGGAAATGTATTCCATTGTAAAAGCCTGTCATCAATGGAAACATTACATTGTGGGGAAAGAGACAATCATACACACTGATCACAAGCCTCTACAGTTCATAAAAACACAAGGGAAATTGTAGAACGTCCACCATCAGAAGTGGTCCACCTACTTGTAGCAGTTCCATATCAACATAAAGTATAAGACATGTATCTCCAATCGTGTCGCTGACTGCCTCAGTCGACCTCATGTGGCTGCACTCACCACTGTGCTCCATTCCTGTGGACATGAAGCATATGAGTTGCCCCAACTTCATCAGCAAGATCTGGACTTCGCCACCACTTATAAGCTCATGGGTACATGCGCAACTGTCACTGATTTTCACATTCAGGATGGACTCTTATGCCACCGGAGGCATCTCTATGTTCATATAAGCAAGCATGCAAAGATGATTTTGGAAGCCCACTACAGTCGGGTGTAGGACATTTTAGCGTGGAGAAAACTGTGGTTGTTCTTTAGAAACATCAACAAGTATATCAGATATTGCACTACCAATTCCATTGCCAAGCTAGCCATCAAGAAGCAAGGATTATACACCCCTCTTCCTATTCTCGAGAATCCTTGTGAATCCATATCAATGTATTACATGTCTGGCTTGTCATCCACCAAGCAAGGAAATGACTGTGTGTTTGTGGTCGTTGATGGGTTTTGAATATGTCCATCCTCACTACATGTAAGAAGAATGTCACATCGACAAATACTACTAAGATATTCTTCGAATGAGTGTGGGTCCACTTTGGGATACCACATGCCATCATCACTGAACAAGACAAAAGGTTAATCAACACCTTTTGGTCAAGTTTCTGGTCTCTGTTGGACACCAAGCTCACAAAATCCACTGCTTTCCACCCCCAAACTGATGTCCAAACAAAGGTCGTTAATTGAATGATTGTGCACATCCTGCACATGTACAATTATAAGAATCCACGTACATGGGATGAGAGCCTCCCATATTTCCAACACAATTACAACAGGGCTCTTCATAGTTCCACCAACCATAGCCCATTTCAGGTGGGTTTGGGATTCCAACCCTTGTGACCCATTGATGTTGCGCTTCCTCTTGCCACCGCACAGACAAATTCTTCCCTTGATCAATCTACGATTGACAAAGCAACCAAATTCATTGGGTGGATTCAGCACATCCACCAATAGGTCTAGGAGATTTTTTAGAAATCCAATGCTAAGTACAAAAAACACCATGATCAACACAGGGTAACACACCAGTTTCAGGTTGGTGACAAATTTTGGTTACATTTGCAAAATGAGCACCTCACTAGGCCCCATCGAAAGCTTCACCGACTTCCTTATGGGCCTTACACTATCACCAAGGCTGTGGGTAGAAATTCGTTTGGGCTAAACAGTCCACTCTTCCTTGGTATGCATCCAGTATTCAATGTGGACCTCCTTCGACCATATTTTCCTTGCATTATTGGACACCTCTGAGATCACAGAAAAACTGACACCAATAGAGCTCAACCTTGAATACATGGAACAAGAATCCACTAATTAGATAGTGGACACACAAGTCAAGGGCACTTGCCAGCAACAGATCCAAGTTTATCGGGTTTCCAAGGCAGTGCAACTCCTACACCAAGGCAAGTGGCTCACCTGGGGCCAAATCCAACAAAATTTTCCTCACCTGATGGGGGAACTCAACACAATGGAGACCATTTATCCCTAATGTGGGAGGATTGATCCAGGTGGATATTGGTGGCCACCCACCTATTCCAACTAGCTCATCGTGTCCATTTTTTGTTCAACATGTTCTTTTGTACTTCTTTGTAATTGTGGGTTCTACACTTTTGTGGTTTTCTGAAGTCCCACACATCCTCCACGTGGATACGGGTGGCCTCTCACCCAATCCAGCAGGCTTATTTTGTATGTTTTAATGTCAGCACATCTTGTTGTACTTCCATGGCCATTTTGGGGCCCTAAACGTTGTTTTTTTGGCTCACCATAGTCAAAATGTATATGGAGTTAGAGTTTGACAACATAATGTGTATTTCTCTGAAATACCTTTCCAACGGGCTATCATGCGCCTAAAACAAAGGTCGTATGAAAAAGTTACAACCTTTGGAAGTTGAGATACCAAATTACACCAACTTACCCATAGGGGCCACATGAATTTTAGCATTTCACCTTCTAGGGTTAGGTTTTTGGATGTTTAGGGTTTTGGCATTCATGAGTAATATCAAAAAGACCTATGGAGTCTCATGGTAATTCATTCTTCTTAGACAGATTTGCGTAGAAGAGAAATCTCTTCTCAAATATAGCTAGCACCATTCGAGCAAGTGTTTCAGTTCTGCGGTTTTACAGTTTCATCCTATTTCATTATTTAATAGAAGATATTGTTCACTAGATATTTGTGTTATTCTTCATATCTTTATGTTTATTGTATTCAATCCGTTAATCAGTTAGTTACTCTCCTAAACCGAGATCAACTTGGCATTGAAATTTTGAAAAACATAATGAACTTGTTGTTGGATTTGTTTGATCCATTCAACAAATTTGGTTGTTTTGTTAGCCTTCGTTTGAGCATGGGAAGATTATTCTTGTGTATATGAAATGGGTATAGCTACATCAATTAGGTCCAATGGTTGGAACCCCAAGAACACCTGAAAAGGGTTGGGGCCAATAGAGCTATGAAGGGTTCTATTATAGATATGTTGAACATAAACATGCCTTTCATCTCATGTGCATGGATGTTGGGAGTTATATGTTCTTAATATATGCATATTCATCTTCTTGACTAACTATATCTCTCAATTGGTTTTGGGGTGGAAGACATTTTATTTGATTATCTTGGTATCTATCCTTGACCACAAGATAGACTATAAAGTAATCATAACATATTTGTCCCTATCTAAAATAATGTTCTCTGAGAGCCAGAAATGAACCCAAACACACTTGAAGAAGATCCTGGTAGTGGCCTCTATTGTAACACTCTTCTTGTCAAGTTTAAATAAGGACATCTTAAACAACTAATCAACAACAAAAAATACACAGTCATTTCCATGCTTGGTTGAAGACAAGCCAAATATGTAATCTAAGGACACATATTCCTAGGGCCTATTTGGGGTAGGTAGAGGGGTGTACAACCATTTATTGTTGGTGGATGCTTGGGTTATGGAACATGAAATGCACTATCTAATATATCTACTAACATCTTGTTGGATTTTTGGCTAGTAGAAGTAATTTTCCATTAGTACCATTGTCATCGAAGACTCACTATAATGTGCCTCCCAAATCAACTTCTCATTCTTGATTGAAATAACATAGAGATGACATAGGATGTATAATGTTTCATCTTAAAGATGAAATTATGAGACTGGTTTACCTACAATTAGTGTCCAATAAATAATAATGAAGTGAGGGTCCTTGTCATAAAATTGGGGCCACTTGGAGGTTTCATTTCCATGAGTGTTGAGCATTATGGTAAACATCACAATAAAAGGATGATTGAGATAGAATAAAATGTGATTTGTGCTACCTTCCTTATACTTGATGTTTAAGTGGAATTGTTGCAGGAATGTGGACCACTTATAATGGAAATGATTTTGTAACTTTCCTTTCATCTACATGAAGTATAGGAGCTTATGATTACTATGGATTATTTCCTTCCCAATAAATTATGTATTGCTTCCAATGGAAACATGCTTGCATAGTGGAGTACATCTCCTTGTCATAGTTGGTTTACCTATGAATTGCATAAAAAGTTTTCTTTCTATGATATTTCATTGGATGTTTATGTTGAGGAGGACTACACCTATAGAATAATATAAATCATTTTTCTCAATCTTGAAGGGCTATTATAGGTCAAGTAGAGTGAGTATTGGTGTTGAACAAAGGTGGTGTTTCAAATCCTTTAATTCTTTCTGTTGTGACTCGACCCAAATGCACTTGGCTTTGGACCCACCCTTAGTCAGTTGGCTTAGGGTCCAAGTGGTATGAGAGAACCCTAACACAAATCAATTATATAATTTAGTGAGGCCTAAGAAACTCTTTATCTTTGCTAAATATGTCAAGTTGGCCCATTGAAAATGACTTGGATCTTGGTTAGATCCACATGCAAACCATGTTCATCCACAATGTATCCCATATATTGAATTCTCTACATGTCGAATAAGAATTTCTCTAGATTTGCATATAACTAGTGTTGCTACAAGGTGGTTAGGTTATGTAGAATGTCTTGCAAATGTTATGCCCAAGTTTTACTAAAGATGAAGATACATACAAATATACAACCAAAATATAATTTATGAATTATGAACATTTTTAGAGCATTATTCAAGCCAAAAGGCATGACCAACCACTCAAAAAGGCATTCCTTAGGCTTGAAGTTTTTCTTCCATATGTCAGCTTACTCAATTGGTGTCTTGTGCTAACTTGAATTCAAATCAATCTTATGAAAAACCATGGCACCCTTAAGTTGATAAATAATATGGTCAGTCTAAGGGATTGGATATCAGTTCATAACCATGATTTTGTTCATAGCTTTGTAATCAATACATAGTCACCATGTCCCATCCTTCTTTTGCACCAACACAATTGGGAACATATAATGTGAGGAGCTTGGTCGAACATGATCCTTTTGGATAATCTGTTGAATGTGATGTTTGATTTATTTATCCTCCAAAAGAGAGAATTTGAATATTAGGGAATTTAATAAAGGATCACTAGGTATCAAATCAATTGAATGCTTGACCTAGCTGTGAAGAGGCACATTTGTAGGTGGATGAAGATATCTTTGTACTCTTCCACCATTTTTTCCACCTACTTTTGTTCTATCCTAAATGTCATAGAATCATCTCCAACATGTCTCTCTTAGTAATTGTTCCACAAATATTTGACATAAGGGACTTGAGGAGTGCAAATGTGATCTTCTTGTTGTTGATAAAATTTTGAATAAAGTAATAAAACTCTAACCTATTTAACCAATTCTTTTAAGCATATGCATCTATATTTCCTTTAGTTAAATGAATGAAAAATTTTACTCATATCTTGAAGGCTATCACACCTCTGAAATGACTACTTATTTAAGGTGTATCTATCACCATTAATAATTGTTGAAGGGTATATGTAAAATTATCCATCATCTTGTTCCTCTATCATGTGAGGGATTCCTCAAGCAACAACTTAATCATATCTCTTTTATTCCACTATGGATGCCACTTGGTTTATTGAGAGTGGTATTCCCCAAGCTCAGTTAGTTTGAGATCCAACTCCCTATACCTTGAACTTGGCAGGGGCATGCATGGAGAAACAACTAATATATATAAAAAAATTAATATCATTGATCTGGAATATGCAATATAGACCTCAAGAAATAGTAGACAATGAAGATTAGTCAATGTTGGTACAAAATTGCAACAAGATAACAGTTTACAACAAGGGAGTGAAACTGAGAAAATATCAAGTAGATTAATTCCCAATTGTTCCAATCAATTTCTAGATGTGTTAAGTTAGTATTAGAATGAAGTATACAACCAATTATAGAAATATTATGTATTTTTAGTGGATATTTGCAACAACAACAACAAGTTTAGCAAGTTATCATAAGTTAGAGTTAGGAAAGTTATTGGAAAGATTTAGAGAATAAGAATTGAGAGTTTGTTTGATCGAATTCCTTCACAAAGAGAATGTAAGTTAGTTCCTTTTGGGACAGGGAGCCTTTTATAACAATAATAAATTTGTTTGGAGAATGATGATAGTAATATCTAAGAGATAGGGCTTGAAAACTAGGGTGCTATAACATTAGGGCCCTAGACTTCAAACCTTGAAAATAATAAGTTGCTAGAGTGAAAAAACTTTTGGGCTCTAGCAACTCTTTCTTCCTTCTTAGATTCTTTGATTATGTCACAACACATATCTAGAATGAAAATCCTAAAGTGTTATCACTATAGGGATTTAGGAGCTCAATCTAGTTAGGGTTTCCTTCACCAATTTATGGGTGGAATAACCTTTTGAGAGGTGGAAGCACTTATGCTCCTCTTTTAGGGTTTAAACAAGAAATATATCTTCAATATGAATAAGAAAAATTTACCATAAACATCCAATACATGAAATGAAATTGCATATTTTACTTCACTAAGATTAGCCAAGCACAAACCCTAATTTACACAAAATTTCACAAAAAATCAGCTAGAGACATCCAAAACTTGTCCTCTAAGTCTAGTCCATGTCTTCTTGTGTGAGAGGAAAATGTTACGATGAAAATGAAATGTGGCTGGCCATATTTATATGAAAAATCTTAACCATGAAAAGACTTCATTGAAAATTCATGTCTTTTCACAGGAAAGCCTACTCCTTAATTTTCTCTTTCAAATTTATGAAAATTGAATTTTACCCAAGATAAACCTTAAAAATTAAAGATAACACTATCTAAGGAAGCGTTCAAACGGTGTGTAATTCCTAGATAGTGAGTTGAAGGACGGTCATGATTCTATGAGATCATTGTTGCTAGGATAATTTGACATCAATGTTGTTGCTAGGCAGAGACAAAGAGGTGATTTACCAATAGATCATCTGGATACTTCCTCTTTGCAGGAAAGGAGACTTCCGTGGTTAAGAGAATTGACATATTTGTTCTTAGCACTCTTTTCAGAGAATGGATTAACATGATCTAAGGCCGTAATAAATTAAGAAAAACTAATCCATTACAATGATTGATCCATTGGAGAATGCAATGGCAAATTTGGAAATCAAAGCCAAACATGCCAGCTAGAGCACAACACTAAAAGGAAAGAACATGCTTTTTTATTCGATTTCACATATGGATAAGTAGCGAAGATTAAATATTTTATAGAAACTTATGCTATATCCATAAATAAGTGAGAGAGAAAAGATATAAACAACCAAGGTCGAAAGGATTCCATATATTGGGATTTGTTGAGAAGTGATGTAAAGTCACATTGTAATATATTTGAAGTCATAACAAATTGATTTCAAGATAAATTTGAGTGGAAAGGTATTGGTATGTAATGAAAAGGTTTGTAAAGGTTTTAGTGACCATTAAAGTGATAGGTATTTTTATGGTTTAAATTAAGGGTTCAAGTTATTTATAAAAGCATGATATGTTTAAAAATTTTAAACAGTTAAGATTGGTTACCATGGTCATTTGTATTTACAAGATATGTAAATCTACATTAATTTTTAATTGAAGCTTAGGAAAAGTTTTTAATGAAATTATCTTTTCATTGACAAGGTGAAGTTTAGGGTGTATGAATGGTGTTATCTGACACTCCAAAGCTTAAATTTATGGGGGGAACTCATAACCTAAACTGTCTCTTTAGGGATAAAAATCGTCCCAAATCTTTAGGATAAAAACTTGGGTGATAAAGCTCGGGCGGTTGCTAATGCTAATCCCCGATGGTTCGAGGTTGCTAACTAGCATATTCTCTAACTAAAAGGGTGTGCCCGGGGGCTATATATGATCTAGACATAATAAAGTGTTTTTTTTAGAGAAAAAGTACAGAAAATAGGGAAAGGAGTGGATGGGGCAAATAATTTTTTTTATCCTTATATAAGACCTGGGACTAAGTTTAGTATCCCAAATATTCTTAGGAAAAGTTTTTAATGAAATTATCTTTTCATTAACAAGGTGAAGTTTAGGGTGTATGAATGGTGTTATCTGACACTCCAAAGCTTAAATTTATGGCTAAGTGATAGTTTGTTGATGTAAATAGTTGAATTCAAGTCAATGTAAAAAACAAGTTAAATTTATAATCAAGTTGAAGTCAAGTTAAACATCTAAAGTTAAAGTAAATTCAAAGCCAAGTCCATGTATGAGTTAAAGATCTTGGTTATGTAATGAAGTCATTAAAATTGTCAATGTCAAAGGTAAATTCATGTCTAATCATGACAATATTGCATCAATTAAGTTTGTCAAACCAATGTCATAGGTTTCTTGTTGAACCTTAATAAACTTCAACAAGAAACATTTTTTTATGCATGTAATTGCAAGGTGAATGGAAAAGATTGCAAGTGTATATGAAAGAAAATGACAACATAAAGAAGAATATAGATGAAGAACGATGAAGATGCATACCCCATCAAAGAAAAAGATGACAAAGGAAAGTACAAGAAAAACGAAGAAATAAGAAGAAGGAATCAAGCACAAGATGAAGCAAGAAGATGGAAGAAGTAGAAGACAAACTCTTAGACATGAACAAAAGAAGAAAAATGCAAAGACATATTAAAGAGAAAATAAACAAGGACAAAGAAGGATGAAGCAACAAAGAAAATGACACAAGAAAAAGAATAATGAAGTACACAAATGAATGAATGATGAAGTGAAGAGGAAATGCAAGATTAAATAGTACCACGTGTTTCAAAATTGAGATAAAAAGACAGTGAATCCATGAAAAATGACATCCTTAAGAAATGGTCCTACTTAAATAATGTTTCTTGATGATGGAAAGAAAATGGTCTTGGCCCATTGTTTGTATAAGGGCTAGATTATCTTGAAATAAAAATTTGAAATTGTATGTATTTGAGCTAATGTTTATGTAAGCCCTAATGAGGCAAATATACCACCGTAATTTGAGTGTTGAATGGTTAGTGGTAAATCCAAAGCCACTTGTTAAGATAGAGGAAAGTTTGTGGTCATCTAGAAACCAATTGATGTAATGTATGGTTCATGGTAAGATGAAACCACTTTATAATTGTAATGGTTCATGGTAAGATGAAACCACTTTATAATTGTAATGGTTCAGGGTAACCCAAAGAAACCCAGAGTGTGGTTATGAGTAAGATAAAGAAAACTCATAATTTGGTTATGGGTAAGCCAAAGAAAACCTTGTATGATGATTGATGATGATGTAAGAGAGTGAAACTATAAATATGATTGAATAATTGTTGTTGAACCATGTACGAGAAAAAGATTCATAAATAATTGGTGGATACAACGACTGGTGACCCATGCATTTTGGTGGATGGTAACTTTTTAATATGGACTTTCGGCTAAAACAATCACAATGTTTATGTTTTGTAGGTACAAGATGAAAATTTAAGAAGATTGAGGATGAAGAATGAAGAAGAACAAATATGTGCAAGAAAAAGGATGAAAACAAAAGTCCAAAATATGAAGGCCGTGAAAGATAGAAAATGAAGAAAAACAACATCAAAGGAAAATATCATAGAATATGACAATGGGACCATTTCAAAAGAGAGTTGAAGAGACAAAGGATCATGATTACATATTTATATCATAAGTATTCATTAACGGTGAGTATGAAGGATTAACTCCTACTTGTGAATCAAGAATAATATTTATATTATATCATGTCTTTGTAATGATGTAGGCCAAGCATAGAAGTCTATGTAAGAATCGGAGATGAGGAGAAAAGAGAGATGTTCAAGATTAATATTTGATGAGAGATTCATGGAAATATTTAAAAAGACATACCATTAGAGATATTATGCACATGGTTGAACTAAATATCTAATAATGACATAGTTGTTATGGTGACCTATTTATTGAGGTCTATTTCTAGTTATTGTATTCCTAACATGTCAATAAAGTCTTATTTTTCATATGTTGTGTTTATCAATTTGGACAAAATTGTAGGACATGCATGTTGCAATAAGGTACTTGATTCCTTTGTCTTTATGCTTATTACAAAGTTGTATAGCATTGATTGAATGTGATATAGTGATACAAGGTACATGCATTCATCTTTTGCATTATTTTTGCATGTTTATTCCTATCGCGTAAATCAACATTTTTATGTCTTCTTTCTCTCTTTGCAAAAAAAATAAAATTTCAATGGAAATATTACACAATACCCCATTTCACATGCCTTTTTTTAAAATTCCATGATTATGTTAGATACACAAAATATTTGTGCATCTTGGAATTGTTTATATAACACAACTACATTTTATCAAATATATTAACCCACATTCTTTAAGAGAAGTGGTCCATATAACATTTAAGTTCCAATATACCATGATCTTTATGTCACAGGTGACAACCACAAAGGAGTGGTGCATCCTAATAACATAATGGTTGAAAGCCTCTAATTTCTATGATACCCCGCCCTCTCTACTTTCCCAAACTAACTCACCGACACTCATGTGCCACAACATGATATGTCCAAAATGAATGATGGTACAAGGTATATGGAATCATTTCATCATATTTCATTTTATAAAGTTAATTAATTGTACTTCTATAATATTCATGAATTGTAAGATCCAAAATGCGCATATGTATGATGGAGAATAACCCATAACATGATGAGGATATATCCTTGGTGGGCGGGGGGAGATTTTTTTCCCAAACTAACTCACCAACATTCATGCGTCACAACATGATATGTCCAAAATGGATAAGAGTACAAGGTATATGGAATCATTTCATCATATTTTGATTGATGAAATTATTTTTATTTCTCCCAACATGTAAATAAAGTCTTATTTTTTTATTGGTTAAATTTTTTTTGGGGTACCAATCCCCTAGTAACATTTCCTTGTAAGACCAATTGTAGTAAGGATCATCCCTATCCAATAAGGAAAATTTCAAGGGCTAAATTTCACCCATGGGATAATTTTCCATGTTTGTTTCTAAAAACGAATTCGCCAATTCCATTTTTAGCATAAACTTGTTTGGCCAAATTCTATAGGATAAAAGTATTCTACTTCAAATATCACTAAAATTTTCTAGAAGCTATATAAAATCCTTATAAATTTGAATATTTTTGTAAAAATATTGCCGAACATTTGATGGTTGGATTTTTAAGAATTAGTAAGATTCTCCAAGGTTTCTACACTTTAAGATAAGTATGGATACTTAAAATTTCCCCTTCTAATTGCGGCCCGCGTTGGAATCATAAATACCTTTATTAGAGTGGAGCCTTGGATAGAAAGGATGAAGACCTCACCTCAAACCATTGTACCACAATACAAGATCTTAAAATTTTGTAGGGCTGTCAATCCCTTGGTAACATAGTCTTATAAAGAAAACCACAATGGGAATTATCCCTAGTTGGAACATGTAGTTGAATCATAAATCTCTCGATAAGAATGAAACTTTGGATATAGAGAAAAAATCCTCCCCTCAAAACATCATAACACAAGAAATGATATTTAATTTTACGAGGGCCTAGTAACATAGTCTTATAAGACCAACTATAATGACCACCATCGCTAACCAAGGCCCAAAATTAAATTATAAATTCCTCCCCTCAAAACATCATAACACAACATATGATATTTAATTTTACAAGGGCCCGATAACATAGTCTTATAAGGCCAACTATAATAACCACCATCCCTAACCAAGGCACAAAATTAAATTATAAAATCTTGGATAAAAGTATAGTCTTGAATGGGGAGGAGCAAAGCCTCCCCTCAAAGCATTGTACCATAACACATTATCTAAATAAAGTCTTATTTTTACATACACAGTGTTGGTTAGTTTAAAAAAAAAAAGTGAATTGATACAATAAAATACTTTTTTTTTTTTTTTTTTTTTTATTACAAAGTTCTATAAAATTAATTGATTTTGTATACAAGGTATACAAGTTCATTTCATATTTTTTATATGTTTATTTCTAATATACAAATTAGGTCGATTTTTCCCTATCTCAATCTAACTAATTATTTAAACTTATGGTTAATTTCAAAATCTTGTGGAAAATTATTTCTTTTATATTTACAAAATCCCAGTATTTTTTTACAACCTATTCAGATGTCCCAGATAATAAGTGGAATGTCCACTTGAAAGATTGAAAGTTAAAAAAAAACTCCACACTTTGATCCAGAAGATGTTCTAACAAAGTTTTTTTTATATTTAGTTTTTTTGTTTTTATAATTATTAAAAACTGTTTATCAAAATTAATTGATTGCAAAATGAATGTGTTAAAAATTGATTATTTCTCCTTTTTAATGACAAAATTCAATTATAAGATCTAAAAACATAGAGTTATAAAATGATTATTAGATTAATTCATTTTATTTGAACACTTCACAACATGTTTTAAATATGGTTTAAGTAATTTAATTAATATTTTAAAAGATTATTAATATAATTAAATTAATTTTTAATAATAATTATAAAGGATTTATAAAACATATAAAACTAAGAAAAATTGATACATTATTATGTTACATGATATGTTAGCTATACTAATAATTGGTAGGTATTTTTATTGCAAATTAATAACTAAATTATAATAAATTATTACATCACAACATGTTTTAAAAAAATGGTTTAAGTAATTTAATTAATATTTTAAAAGATTATTGATATAATTAAATTAATTTTTAGTAATAATTATAAAGGATTAATAAAACATATATAACTAAAAAAATTTGATACATTATTATATGTTACATAATATGTTTTGATACATTATTATATGTTACATAATATGTTTTGATACATTATTATATGTTACATAATATGTTAGCTATAGTAATAATTGGTGGTTATTTTTATTGCAAATTAATAATTAAATTATAATAAGTTTTGCTGCCTTCCCCAAAAAAACACATGTAGATGAATTGGTATATCCATCAAGGATACAAGTTGTATTGAATTGACATGCTGATGATATAAAATGTCCACTACATTTTAGGGTGGTATAAAGAGTTTGCTACTTTGTAGGGCTTATCGCTTAACATCAAATGGTCGGTGTCAGTGACTTGGGGCTTATTGGTGGGGGACGGTACCCAGCCCATGGGGACGTCTAACTTGTTGGCTGTTAAATATACTATTGGGTTTATAATGGCAGTCGGCTGATTTGAACATTTCCCCTGCCTTAAAAAAACATCAAAATCTTTTCAAGCTAGTGGTTGTATGAAATTGACCCGGGATTGCTTGACACAAGATATAAAGTGTCTACTGCAGTGTTTTAAAAAGCATTACATGGAAAACGATAAAGAGTCGTAGAAGATAAGATCGCTAAAATCTCGAGGACAATAATATATGGTAATGGACTTCGGATAGTGACGGTAGTGAATACACGAAATAGCAGAGGTCTCGAGTTATTAAAGTTCCCTAATTGTAGCAACTTGAAAAGAGGAATTTCGCGTGTAGCTTCTTTTTCCAACTGTAGTACGAGAAATGGCGATTGACTTGACTTATTTAATCCGTCTGAACATATCCTCCACATTCCAAGCTATCTTCTCGCCCTTGTTATGGTTTTCAATGGATGAAAATTCCATTAAATCAAGACTGGGAACTTGACTTCTATACAACTTCACAGATAAAAGAAATCATGATTGTCTTCACATGCTTTACTGGTCCAGATTCTCGAATTCATGTTCTTACCAGTACACATTGTTGATCGAATGCGTGTGACTGTGTTCCGATCAGACTCTCTATCATTGGGTCCACTCGAATCTAGGCATGAACAGACCGGGCAGGCTAGCGAATCTCCTTATTAGCTGTCAATAAAGGATAACCCTCCAGTCTGAATTCCTCTAAAAGTTGGTCCAATCTGAACACATTTAATCGCCAGTTCGGCATGGATTTCATGTAGTTATTTTCCCCCACCCTTTCGCCTACGATTTCCATTTGTCAGGATTTTTATCCATCACCACATCTACATACGTTGTCACATGTAAATACTGTTGTAATTGTAAATGTGGAAAAACACAATCCACCGATGATTTTAAGGATGAAAATTTATTTTATAATGTAGAAACTTTGGCGAATCTTTCTAATCCTTCATATGACAACTATAAATGTTTGGAAAAATCATTTTTAAAATAGCGAATCTTGTTTTTGGAAAAACCATGGAAAATTAGCCCATGAGCAAAATTTAGCCCCTAAAATCATCCATGCAATCACACATAATATAAAAGACACAAAGATTTACGTGGTTCACCCAAACATTGGGCTACGTCCACCAAGCAGAGGTATCGGTTTTCTTATTATTCAAATCATGGAGATTACAGTAGCTCACTCACACACCTTTCACCATTTCCTCAATTCCCTTTTATGCCTCTACAGGCTTACATCAATAATGAAGATAATTAGATTAGTTAAATAACTATTTTCTAAACTTGTGCGTTCATACCAAATTGGTAGATTTGGTTGAACAAACTACTACAAAATAAGCTCCACTAAATTTGCTCATATCTATCGAATCTGAGAAATTCGTTGGCATATTCAACAATCTCCACCTTGACAACAATTAACCTGATACCTTGTTCCTTCTTTTGTTCATCACCTTTTCTGAAAGCCAAGAGAATCCAAGCACCATCGTCACCTTTTTTGCAAGCTAAGAGACACCAAGCACCATCGTAGCTTCTCTAACAATACTGGTTTTGTGAACATGTCTGCATAGTTCTCTGATGTATGCACTTTCTCAAGAGAGACTCCACATTCATCGATGACTTGTTTTACAAAATGGTACTTGATAGGTATATGTTTTGTTTTACTATGGTAGGTTGGATTCTTAGCCAAATGAATAACACTTTCACTATCACAAAGTAACTTTACTTTGTCCTCCATCCTTCCAAACTCACCAAACAAACCTTTTAACCAAACTGCCTCTTTACAAGCATGTGAAGCAGCTACGTATTCTGCTTTTGTAGTGGATAAAGCAACAATGTTCTGTAGCTTTGACATCCAACTAATAGCTCTACCTGCAAGAGTAAAGACATACCTTGAAGTCGACCTTCTCTTGTCCAAATCACCTGCAAAATCAGAATCAACATATCCACAGACTAACTCATGACCACTGTTATAGGTGATACAGTAATCACTTGTGCTCCTCAGATACCGAAGCACCCATTTCACTACTTCTCAGTGCTCTTTATCTGGATTTTCCATATACCTACTGACAACCCCAACTGCATGTGAAATGTCTAGCCTTGTACTAACCATCGCATACATTAAACTTCCTACTACATTAGCATATGGTATTCGAGACATATATTCCTTTTCTTCTTTTGTACTAGGACATAAACTTGAAGAAAGCTTAAAATGGGAAGCCAAAGGGACTTTAACTAGTTTCATATCGTTCATACCAAACCTCAAAAGTATATTCTCAACATATTTCTTTTATGACAACTAAAGCTTACCATTCCTCCTGTCTCTGAATCTCTCCATGCACAAAATCTGCCTTACTGCTCCTAAATCTTTCATATCGAATGTCTTAGCCATCTGAGCCTTTAACCTGTTGATCTCAGTTATGCTTTTGCTTGCTAAAAGCATATCATCAACATACAATACTAAGATAATGAATATTCCATTATTCAATTTCTTAAAGTAGACATAATGATCATACTCACTCGTATAATTTTGGCTCACCATGAAAGAGTCAAATTACTTGTACCATTGTCTAGGCGACTGCCTCAGACCATACAATGATTTCTTGACCCTGCAAAAACATTTTTTGCTGCGATTCTAAACGAACCCTTCAGGTTGTTCCATGTAAATTTCTTCATCCAAATCTCCATGTAAGAAAGAAGTCTTAACATCTAGTTGCTCCAACTCCAAATCAAGCAATGAAACTAATGCTAACAAAATTCGAATTGAAACAATCTTTACAACTGGAGAAAAAATCTCATAAAAGTCAATACCTTCTTTTTGAGAATATCCTTTTGCAACCAACCTTGCTTTGTACCTTTCCACCTTATCATCAACACCCTTCTTCAGCTTGTAGACCCACTTGCAACCTACAATTTTCCTGTGTCTTGGAAGTTCTACCAAGTCCCATGTGGCATTCCTCTCTAATGCCTTCATTTCATCCTTCATTGTTTCTTTCCATTTATCACTATTAGAACCCTTCACAGCTTCCTGATAGCACGAAGGTTCATCATCATTAGTACTTAAAGAATCTGACGAAACAAAATCATCATACCTTCTTGGAGGAACTCTGACCCATGTAGACCTCCTTAGGGAAGTTTGTGGTTCATCCAAATGTCATCATCATCCATGTTTTTCTATGCAGGAACCTCTTCATGAACATCTTCAGAAACTTGTTCATGTTCACTTTCATCTGTAGTTGAACGAGTTTCAAACTGAATCTGTTGATACTTAGGTACTTCTTCCTATTTCATTTGAACATCTACATCTAATTTGATGAGAGATGATTCATCAAATATTACTTCTCTTTTAATGGTGATCTTGTGGGCAGTAGGATCCCACAACATGTACCCCTTAATACCATCACCATATCCAACAAAGATAAGCCTTTTTTATTTTGGATCTAATTTAGAACATTGATGTTTCAGAATTAGAGCATAGGCTTCACAACCAAAAACTTTAAGATTAGAGTAATTACAAGGGTGACCTTTCCATACCTCTTCAGGAATATTGCACTCTATTGTTGTTGATGGTGATCAATTCACCAGATAACAAGTTGTAGTTATTGCTTCTGCCCATAGTTCCTGCTACAAATTGACGTTACTAAGCATACTCCTTGCTCTCTCTAGAAGAGTCTGGTTCATGCGTTCAACAACTCCATTTTGTTGAGGAGTATAGGAAGTGGTTTTATTCCTATCAGTCTCAAACTCCTTGAAATAGTTTTCAAATTCCATTGACATAAATTCACCACCATTATCAGTTCTTAAACATTTAATGGATCTACCAGTGCTCTTTTCCACTAAAGCTCTAAACTGCTTGAAAATTGTAAATACATCAGCCTTTCCTTTCAACATATAGACCCAAACCTTCCTAGAGAAATCATCTATAAAAGTTACAAAATATGATTATCCTCCATATGAAATAGTAGGGGATGGTCCCCAAACATCATAATGGATATAATCAAGGATTCCTTCACTGGTGTGTCTTCTGGTTTTAAATCTCTGCCTATTTTGTTTTCCATAAATACAATGCTTGCAAAAATATAACTTTAAAGACTTTATACTAGGAAGAAATTTGCGATCAGATAATACATTCAATCCTTGTTCACTCATATGGCCGAACCGTTGATGCCACAGTCAAACATAATCACTTTCTTTCTTAGATACCACTGCCGCATGATCTGACTCAGTTCTTCCTTCTAACAGAAACAAGTTACCAACCTTCTTCACTTTCATAACTAGCAGGATTCATTTGTAGACCTTCATAACTCCACCTTGAACAATACTCTTGTAAACTCATGTGTCTAAGACTCCCAAATAGATTAGGTTCTTCCTAAGCTCAGGTAGATGTCTTACATCAGTTAATATTTTAACAGTTCCATCAAACATCTTAATTCGAATGCTACCAATTTCCACAATTTTACATGAGATATCATTACCCATGTAAATTATTCCATCATCTATAGAATGATAAGTAATAAACCAGTGTCTATGAAGAAACATGTGGTTTGAAGCACCTGAATCTAATAACCACTATTGATAATGACGTGAAATGATGCTAATTGATAAAACTTCATTATTCATACCTGAACCTATTGCTGAACCTGTTTCGGTTGCATTTTCTTCCTTTGTCTCTTTTGGAGGGTCTTCTTTGGAGGCTTGTTGTCACTTCCAACAATCCTTCTTTAGGTGCCTAGATTTTCCACAAAACCAACAGTTAAGCTCGCTCTTCTTTCCCTTTGAATTTGACCGAGAGAGATCTCTCTGACCATGACCTCTTTCTTTAGGTCTTCCTCTGATCACCATCGCCTCAGATGTAGAGGTTTCTAGATTAGATTTATTCCTTGTTTCCTCAGACAGTAAAGCTCCAACAATGTCATCAAACTCAATACTTTATGTTGAACTGAAACTAATAGAGGTAACAAAGTGATCCCATGATGCGGGCAAAGAACACAATAATGTAATTGCCTTATCTTCAAATTCGAATTTCACTCCCGTGTTATCCAACTGGACTAAAAGAGTATTAAAAGTATTTAAATGATCAACTATCTTCGTACCTTCCTTCATGTGCAAACTGTACAATTGTCTTTTCAGGAAGATCCTGTTCGTCAAGTATTTCGTCATGTACAGGCTTTCTAGCTTTGTCCACAAATAGACTGTTGTCTTCTCCGAGAAAATATTGAACAAAACATCATCGTCAAAACATAGGTGTATGGCACTCAGTGCTCTCGCATCCATATTATCCCAGTCATCATCTATTATGGTCATGGGTTACTTTTCTTTTCCCAAAAATGCCTTCACCATGCCTTGTTGCACGAGCAGATCGTGCATCTTAACCTTCTAGATCTCGAAATTGTTCTTTCCATTGAACTTCTCAATTTCGAACTTAGCACTCCGTGTCTTTGCCATTAGAGGAAACATTCCAAAAAACACCACTGCTTATGATAACCAAGGCCCTTTGAAAAAATATTGTGGAGGAATAATGGTTTAAACTTTACCAGGTTTAATAAAAAAACTTTTACTAACCTTTCCTTTTATTTAAAATAAAAAATAACAAAGGTCGCCTTTTTAACCATTATTCACTTTGAGATAATTAAAAAACACTTTTTAATTCCTCCACCTTTACTTTTTACCTTGTACCTTTCCTTAATCCTTTTACTCCATTAAAAAAAACCTTTTACTTCATTCACCCACCTTGACGTGTTCACGCTTTTAAAAAAGAAAATTCAATTTTTTTTTTGAAAAGACCCAAATTTCTTCATACCTTTCATACTTTGTAATTTTTCAAAAGAAAATAACATTGTGCAAATGTTGAAGAGGAGTCGTCGCACCTCTCAATATACTTGGACTGCGGCGATTTGAGGATTTTCACGCACCTCCCGATACACTTGGAATGCAATGATTTGAGGATTTTGACAGTGAGAGAAGTGTGGCTAGTAAGATGCCGCACCCTTTGAGAAGTGACGGCAACCGCACTCTCAGCAGGCGGTCACCCCACCAGGACCCTCTCACTCTACGGCCCGAAGAGTCGATGCTCTTCCAACTTCTCCTCGGGAGTTCTATCACCCACAGTCTTCTCGGGAACCTTCCCTTTCGGAACTCGGGAAGTTGGGTTTCGCGGACTCGCGAACCTTATGCGCACCTTCAGTGCAATATGGAAT
>JZKD02S1693767.1:124618-138300 GCA_000966675.3 Picea glauca | reverse complement strand
GAATCAAGCTCTTCCTATTAATTCAATGACTGTACATGGAGTTCTTCACAAGCTCTCTCTCGGCTCTGCTCTCTCTTGCTCCTCCTCTATGAAAATGAATGAGGATCTGAATAATTATTTACAATGATACAAGGGAGGGTGTCTATACTCCGTTTTTTCCCTCTCTGAAGCTAAAACTGTCTAATCTATAGTTAATTCCTATCTAACAACATTAATTCTAATAAATGCCTTCATATCTACTAATACGATACAACTGCGCTCGGCTTTGAATGCCCCATCCAAACGACGGCGCAACAATCTCCAAAGCATTTCAAAATGTGCATGCTGGCACTGTCCAGCTGTAGGCTCTTTCTCCGTGCGCGCTGGCTCGCTTGATGACGTGTGGATGCTCCTGCATCAAGAAGAGGGACTTGCGGCGATGTGGATATCGACACACCGTACACATGTTTCACTTCTGTGGCTCTTTCAAGAATTTGTTTCCCTCGAGACCCTCTCCTACAACCTTCTTTGATACCACTTGTTGTAATTGTAAATGCGGAAAAACACAATCACATATAATATAAAATACACAGAGATTTATGTGGTTCAACCAAACATTGGGCTATGTCCACTAAGAAGAGGTATTGGTTGTCTTATTATTCAAATCATGGATATTACAGTAGCTCACTCACACAACTTTCACCATTTCCTCAATTCCCTTTTATGCCTCTACGGGCTTACATCAATAATGAACAAAATTAGATTAGTTAGATAACTATTTTCTAAACTTGTGTGTTCATACCAAATTGGTAGATTTGGTTGAACAAACTACTACAAAATAGGCTCCACTAAATATGCTCATATCTACCGAATCTGGGAAATTCGTTGGCATATTCAACAAATACGCGCATTATCATTTTTAGTCCGAAACAACAGATATTGCACCACAACAACATCTGCAGTTGCACAATAATTGGTATGAAAAGGGGTAAAACTTTGTATTGAAAAACTTTTCTTTATTCATTAGATATAATCTTTAAAGTATTTAAGGTCATTAAATTTTTTACAATTTCATGAGACCTTCAACCACATTTATCCCCTGCAAACTCTGACAAGTTTACCGCCACGATATTCTCACCGCCTTTGCAAACTATAACTCTGCAAAATCTGACCAACGTACCACTTCTTACAATTCCTAGACCTGAAACTCGTCAAGCAAGCTCTAAATCTGCAAAATCTGACCAACTTACCACTTCTTACAATTCCCAGACCTGCAAACTCTGACGAGCTTACCGCCACGATATTCTCACCACCTTTGCAAACTCTAACTACCTTTGCATGACAATGTGAAAACTTAGAACCATTGCGATATTCAACCCCTTTGAAAACTACGTTGACCAAACAAAGGAATTGTTTAAGTCAGACAGATAATGCTTATGTTCTTCAAAAACTCTACAATGTCGTGCAACATTTTTTCTCTACCATCCCTCTTTGAATGATATTATTCCAACATTTCACTAGATACAAAACAGAGTTAAGCACAACTCTACAATGTCTTCTATATCTCCAAAGGCTAGTGAACAATTGCTCTCAACCCAACAACTAGCTAGCAAAGAGATAATGACAATGTCTCCAAACCCAACAAACACTCTACATTTGTAGCTGTGGCTGTAGCTGTAACCATAAATTGTAGTTGTACCATAAATTGTAGTTGTAGTTGTAACTATAAATTGTAGATGTAACTATAGTTGTAATTGTAAATTCTATAGTTGTATCTATACATTTAGATATATAATGTAACCGGATATTTTTCAATAGGTATGTGCCCCTATCATGATCTTAACCAAATTTAAGAAGTGTAGTACAAGTGAATAAAATTTCAATTTTTTAATACAAAACAAAATTTCTGCGAAATAATTTTTACTTCTTTCATTCTCACAAATGTCGTATTGTATATATGTATCAATTTTATACTGTATGTACTTATAATGCCCTAGTACAGGAGACCATACCTAGAGGTTTATAATGTCCTAACAAATAATACAATTCCAAACTTTCTATGCTATTTCTCATCATGTGGAATCGTTTTGGACTGATTTCGTAGGCATCATATTCTTCGTATATTTCTTGCTATTATAACACATATATGACTGATGCTTAACTTGTTACTGCTGCACTTGTTGTTTTCTCATTATGAATTGTGAATTGATTGAAGCACTTCCCATGACCTTAATAATAATAATAGGGCCCTTATCTCAAAATCTCTTCATCGGAGCTAGATATGCTTACTGAATCATTATGCCATCTGCAAGATTGTGTCAGCTAGATGTTTACTGACACCTCTACAATGATGGGATAGACAAGACAGTTGTTTGTCAATTCACCCATCCACCCCAGTGATCTCCATAGCCTCAAATCTAACTTTTTTCTTCTATAGATGATTTAATGAAAATAACATCATTGTCTAAGTCAAGAACAATTTGGTCATCTCCTTCCTTGCTATCAAAATCCTTTTGCATTTGTCAACCACTTCTTGAGTTGTTGTGTATTCTCTCCCATTGGCTTCTCGAAAGTCATTGGATGATCCCTCTCTATGAGACGATGAGCACACTAGACTGGTTGGTTCCCATAGTTGTTGGTGTTTCTACTATCAGTGGTCATAAGTAGGCACCTCGGGTATTGATCCACTTTTTGAAAATCTTAATTCAATGCACGATGATGCAATCTAGGTGCAGTTACAATCCTTTGAAGTAGAAACCTTTGAAATTTAAGTTTGTTTAAATCCACTGCAATGTCGCTTGTTCCCTTATTTCTTAAATATCTTAAGTGGCCAGATGTTTCAAACCACCAGCCACTTGACCAGGGAAAACATCTAGTTGTTATACATGGCCAAAACCTGTGTCTTCCAAAAAGACGTGTCTTCCAAGAATGTTTTAAAAGTTGGTAAGTGTTAGGGGCCTAGTGGGGCCAACATATGAACCTTTAAACTACGCATTAAAGACCTACGATAACGTTGTTTGGAAGTTTTTGGGATAACGTTGTTTGGAAGTTTTGGGGTCAAGTCTCAGTTTCATCCTATACACACCTCAAATTATAATCATAAGGTTAAGACCTGATCTATAACCAACTAATACGATGATAGGTTGAATAGTAAATATAAAATGACAATTTTATTCTCTTTGTTTTTTTAGTTTGTCATTATTAATAATTATGCAATTAAGTTTTACATATAATTTTTGAATATAAAATGATTATTTAGTTGGATATATATTACTTTAATAAATATGGTTAGTTATTTCTAATTATGAGTTAACTAAATATTAAAAATAATATCTTTTATTTCATAAATTCATCATAACCGAACTCGTGCAACTTTACATTCACATTAATGTTTGTTTTAGCATCCCGTGAATTATCTTTGGGTGCAACCTATGGGTAGATCTTTCAGTACTCATTAATTTTTATTATTCTATTCATAAATTGGGCGAGTGTAGCATAGTAGTCACATTGAAACATTCATACTATCACACATGTGGTCCACCAACCACAAAGAAGAGGATGAGGGAGTGGAGATGTTGCACTGTTCTTGGGGATAAATGGAATTTTTTACTATTCTATTCACTAGCCCAACCACTTAACTCGTGGCTGATGAACACCAAGAGGGGACGAAAACCCTCAAAACACCCACCATCTTCCCCTCCAAAATGCCACCCGCCATCCATTATATATCTTATACATGACAAGAAGGTTAATGAATAATTCATGTTAATAAGGTTCTCTAATGATTAACAAACACATGATAACATATAATGACACGTGTGAGGATTATAGTATTAAATCTTGGCCTTTAATTTGTGGACACTACTAAGAATATTCTTTTGTCATTAAATCTCACATGCACATTGCATATTTTTAATTAAAAGACTGAGTAATCTTGAAGTTTTCAATAGGTATACCCCTCGACGTAATTAATTGGGGCGTAGTGGTCACATTGAAACTTAAGGCTATCACACAAATGACCCAACAAAAAAAAAAACCGAAGATGTTAGCACTAGTGTAACGTAGTGGTCACATTGAAATAATAGGTTCTCACACATGTGGCCCAACGACCGCAAAGAAGAGGATGTGGGAGTGGAGATGTTACTTTGTTCCTGGGATAAATGAAAGTATGAGGATGAGGGAGTTGTGATGTTACTTTGTTTCTAGAGTAAATGAAAATATAGGGAATATAAGCAAGGAGAGTAAAAAAATCACTAAGTGTGAGTGCAAATGAAAATAATGGGAAGATGAGCAAGGAGAGTAAAAAAATCACTAAGTGTGAGTGCAAATGAAAATAGCGGGAAGATGAGAAAGGAGAGAAAAAAAAATCACCAAGGGTGAGTGCACAAAGTTGATGGACAACGAAGTGGCAACAAAGTGATCAAGAACGTGTTCATGTAGGAACGTGTTCACATAGGAACACGTCCACGTAGGAACACATACACGTTCGTTCACGTAGGAACATGTACACATTTATGATGTGACAGGCTTGAAAAACACTGGAACACCATTGATGATGCCACATAGGTTCGTAGGAAAGAACGTGTGCACGTTTCTAAGAGGAATCATTCGTTGCTAAGAGGAATGCACACACATTCTCGTCGAGCCCATTAAAAGGGTCCCCAACACTTTTTTTGGCTCAAACTGATCACCACACTGGGATTTTTAGAAGACATTGAGAAAATTGAATGGAGGGATTTTGCTGAAGAAGTGTCCACAACATCCCAACATCATCTCAGAGGGAAGCCAAGTATTTATTTGTGTTAATTTACTAAACGATTTAATTGCATGTTTTTTTGTAAATTTTTAACTTAATTAAAAAGATCAACCTAATTTAAATATAAAATCCATTATTAAATTACAGTAGAATAATTAAGATGGAACCTCGACACAACCAAAACCTGACACAACCATAGTAAGGCACACAAAATCCAAACCCACAACAAACAAACATAAACACAAAATTTGATGAAGTGTTGATGTCTTTGAGATCAATTTTCCAAGACTTAAGGAGTACAATAGAGCCTAGTTGATTGTCATTGGTCACTTCATTGGATGCCAATGCATAGTCCATTACAATTTCCCAAAGGAAATTAACCAATATTTTTTAATACATGGATAGGATGTTTGACTACTATAAGACTGACATCGATAAAAACCAAGTGAGAGACTTGAATATTACTAAACAAGAATTGATGTCACTATTTATTGATCCTAGAACTAGACTACAACCCCCAATCAATAAGTGGCATATTTCTATGAATTGCTTCATAAACCAACAATTTAAGACTAACTAGATTCGATAGATGGTTTATGGTGTTAGAAAAACATCCCTGCAATAACAAGGAGGTGCCTCTATATTTCCTTAAGAAATTATGGGAAGAATTTATTTTGGGTCACCATGTCAACTAATTTAACATTGGTGGATTCCAAGGGGTGGGTATTTGTAAATGTATTGAACCTGCATAGAATAGATCTAGCTAAACAATAATACACACATTTGCAGAGAGAATTGGAAAAAGAAGAAGAAGGAGAGAAAGAATGGAATAATTCTCATTAACCGTTATGAATAATGAATAATTTACACATGATATACTCTGTATAACTCAATGAATTCGACTTAGGTGAACCAAGTCACCATAGTGGTGGTATAGAGTGATATGGACACACATTAGCAGTTATAGGAGTGAACTGCCACCTATTCTAGTCTCTCAGGTAGTTACGGGAGTGAATTGCCACCTAGTTGAGTTAACTAGTCAACTAGTCTTCAGTTAACTGACTGAACAAAGAGTAGTGAGGAGTTAACTCAGGGAATCAAGGCTAATGTGCCACTCTGGTGATGATACCAAGGCAAGGTCAAATTAACATGGTGATGATCCCAATGTTGCATGGTGATGATCCCAATGAAACATCTAAACTCAACTCAACTAATGAAACTGAAGTGTCAACTGAAAGAGAATATTCTCCAAGTGGAATATTCTCTCTTAAAATATAGGAGACTAGATAATGACTAATTATGACTAATAAACAAATAAAAACCTTAGGAAAAAGAAATACTAGGTGTATGTGAAGTAACTCCAACACCCCCCCTGAACATCACTATGGTGAAAATAAAGATTGGGTCTCGACAACAAGGCCATGTTAGGTGCCCAAGTACAAAAGATACATTGATAATAAAGTGAGGAAAGAGGGAAAACCTCATGGGAAATAACCCCCCTCAAGGTACAGTCTATGTAAAAACAAGAACTACAGTTTCTAGGCAACTGTGTCCTTAACTCCAAGATGACCTCGCAGAGAATGGAATTTCTGCTCAGTGAAGGTCTTGATGAAAATGTCTTTCGTCTATTCTGCTGAAGGAAAAAACTATAAGTTGATGATCCCCTCATGCACTAAGTCCCGGATGTAGTGCATGTGGATCTTGATGTGCTTCGTCCTCTCCCTCTGAATTGGATCTTTGTAGAATGTCAGAGTGCTCTAGTTGTCACACTAGATGATGATCGACCGATGAAACTTAATGCCCAACTTAGTGAGAAAATGTTGTAGCCACATAGCCTGAATGATTATGTTAAATACCCATCTTTACTCTTCCTCGGTTGAAGATAGAGCAATGGAAACTTGTTTCTTGCTCGACCAACAGATAGGCCCGAAACCAAGACTAAGTGAGTAACCAGATGTGGACTTGCGATCAATGCCATCGCCAACCCAGTTGGAATTAGTAAACCCAATGAGATCTAATGTAGAGTCTGCTTCATAATGAATCCCAAAGGTGATGGTGACCTATACGTATCGAAGGATACACTTTGCAGCTTTCCAATGTAGCTCATGCAACTCCTTCATGAACTTGGAAACTGTGCCAACTGCATATGATAGGTCTGGTCTGGAGTGTGTGAGATAAAAAAATCTCCCCACTAGCTATCTGTAAAATGTGTTGTCAACCAGTGGAGTCTCCCTGCCATCCTCAAGTTTGATTCCTGATAGGAAAGGAGTCGGAGCAGACTTACAGTCTGTCATGTGAAATCTCTCAAGGAGATCTCGTGCATACTTGGCTTGAGACAGTTTGATGCCTTATGCATTTTGATTGATCTCAAGTCCAAGGAAGAAGTGTAGTGGACCCATGTCCATCATCAAAAACCTATCATGAAGAACCTCTTGACTACAGCAATCGCTGAAGTCGAGCAACGGATGATCAACAAATCATCGACATACATAACTAAAAGTAGAAGTGAATCAACCATCCTGAGCATGTATACATTTGGGTCTGATTTACAATGTACAGAGTTCTATGAAAATAGGTAGGAGTCCATATTGGCATACCATGCCCTCGGAGCCTGCTTGAGGCCCTAAAGTGACTTCTTCAGTCGACATACCAAATATGAGTCCTACATAAATCCCTGAGTTTGCTCCATGTAGATCTCCTCAGAGAGATCACCGTGAAGAAATTCATTCTTCATGTACATCTGATGGAATTCCCATACCTTGGATGCCGCAATGGCAAGGGCCAATCGAATGGAATCCATCTTCGCTACTAGAGTGAAGGTCTCATCATAGTCAATACCATGAACCTGCTAAAATACTTTGGCGACAATCTTGGCTTTTTATTTGTTGATTTTTCCATCTGGTGCACTCTTGGTCCTGTAGACCCATCTGCATCTGAAAAGTTTCCTCCCAGAAGGAAGGGGAACTAGATCCCAAGTATGGTTCTCGAGGAGGGAGTTGTACTCCTGCATGGCGGATTCCCAAAGGTATTTCCAGCAACCTCGCCATAAGACTATGGATCAGAAGACCGAACAAAGAAAAGATTACTAGAGGGAAATGGTTTAGTGGCAGTGAGTGAAACAGGAGTCTCCTCAAAATCAGATCGAGTCCTCCTAGTATTGGTTGGATCACCGATGAGATCCCCTGCATCCTGAAGAGTAGTCTGTGCCCACTTGGGCCTCTGCTCTGGCTCTGCAACTGCATCTGGATGCTCTGACTCTGCATCCGACTGTACTGACTCTGAATCTGAATCTGAATCATCTGAGTCCTCTATATCATAACTCTCATCTGAAGAAGAGTCGGCATGTGCATGCTCATAATCTCAGACAGGTGGAAGAGTGAAGGTGTCTGCATGCAACTACTGAGGTACATGCGATACACTTTCCTCGAATTGGACACTGCACTCAATGATAAGCCAGTCCAAGGAAAGATCAATAAGTTGATATCCCTTCACACCATCCGGGTATCCAACAAAAATGCACTTAGTGCTCTATGGATCAAGTGCCTTCCTCTTTTCAGAGGGAATCCTGGCCCATGCACGTGAACCAAAAATACAAAAGTGGGTCACTTCTGGTTTGAGGCCACTCCAAGCCTCATAGGGGGTCTTATCCTTGAAAGATCTATGGGGAGATCTGTTTTGGATGTATATTGCATAGTTAAGTGCTTTGGCCCATAGTCTCTATGGTAGTGAGTTTGCATGCAACATGCAAGATGCCATATCCTTTAGAGATCAGTTTTTCCACTCAACAACTATGTTTTGCTGCAAAGTGTAGGGAACTGTATGCTGCAACTGAATACATGCCTCATGGAAAATATTATGGATCTCATGATTCACATACTCTCCCCATTATCAATTCAGAGGAATTTGATCTTCTTTCCGGACTGTGTCTCAACCAAATCTTTGAAATCTTTGAGCTGTTGAAAGACCTCATATTTTTTTTCTGAGAAAGTAGATCCATGTAAAATGTGATAAATCATCAACAAAAATGAGAACAAACCTTGCTTTTCTGATCAATGGATGTGGAAAAGGACCCATGAGGTCAGTGTGGATCATATCTAAAGGTGCGGAAGCTCCCAAAGAATTTCCCTTGTCGAATTTCTCTTGAGGGTGTTTTCCGAGAACACATCCCTCACATACTCCCTTGGAGAAATGGATGTCTGGTAGACCATCAACTAATTTGTGATTGCTAAGCTGTTGCATGTATCTGAAATTCAAATGTCCAAACCTTTCATGCCATATCCTACTACTTTCATCAGCATGAGTAAGTAGTAAAGTAGAATCAAGTTCAATGAATTCAAAAAATGTATACAATCTAGACTGATGATTTTCCTCACCGGTAGCAACCCTAGAGTTGGTTTGCATGTCGTAGATGTCCACGAAATTTGGTGTGAATATGACTTTCTTTCTGGTGCCAGAATTCGTCATCTGATAAACATAGAGAATGTTGACAAAAATATTGGGAACATGCATCACGTTCTCGAAGCTTCCATTGGTGAGTTCAATCCTTCCTTTGT
Source organism: Picea glauca (assembly GCA_000966675.3). Classification (NCBI taxonomy): domain Eukaryota; kingdom Viridiplantae; phylum Streptophyta; class Pinopsida; order Pinales; family Pinaceae; genus Picea; species Picea glauca. The sequence continues at coordinate 129,012 of JZKD02S1693767.1, read as the reverse complement.
CGGTGACTTCGACAGAAGATTTGTCCCCCGTAATATTAGGAGAACCTTTGCATGCATCCAACGAAGAATATACTGCTTCTGAGGCAGCCATGTGATGTGATGCTCCTGAGTCTACGATACAAGCATCGGGGGAGGAGTTGATGGAAATCAAGGCATGGCTAGAATTTCCTTTCTTGGAATTTAGATCTTCTGGCTTCTTCTTCTTTGCACCCTCGGGGATGTGATCTACAAGGTTTTTTTTATGAGGTATCTGAGACATCAGATCTATTTGTTTTTGCATGCATGCGGATTCCGAATGGAATCCTTTGTGACAGTATGTCCATTTCTCTCCTTTTCTTCCCTTTTCTCCTTTGGATCCGGAGGCATCGGTGAAGGGTTTTGTGTACCCTTCCTTCTTCATATGTTCATGAGTTTTCCGCTTATCTTTATCTTTATATTTATGATATTTGTGGCTGCCATAATGCACAGTAAGTGCATGCTCCCTTGGGCCTTTGATTGCGCCCATGTTGATGAGCTTGGTATGCTCTTGTTTCAGGGATTCGATAAAGTCCTCAAGAGAATGCATCTTCTAGGTGGGTCCATAGGTGAATCTGACAGTATGGAATGTAGATATGAATACTGAAAATTCAAGACCAATCTTGGAGAGAATGGTGATAACCATTTGTTTCTCCTCCTTCGATTTATCAACCCCGCAAGCTTTGAGTTGCGATAGTAAATCCTTGAATTTTGTAAAGAAATCTTGGATATTCTCGAAGCTTTTTGGATCCAATGTGAGCAGCTCCACCTCCAAAATGTGTCCTCCCATATCATATTTTTTTCCAAAGAGCCCTTCCAAGATGGTCCAGGCTTCATTGGGAGTCTTACAGGAAGATATATGAAAAAGGAGATCGGGAGAAATAAGACTGCAAATTGTTCTGAGTGCCTCATCCATGCGATTTAAGTACTTGGATTTTTCTATGGCTGATGTCATCTCTGTATCTATATTCATGGTTAACCTATACAAACCTCTAGATTGGATATGTATGGCTATTTTCTCCTTCCATGAAAAATAGTTGTAAGGTGTCATAATGAATTATTTTTGGAATTCCATCTTTCCGTTGTCTTCAATCTTTTGTACCTGCAAACAAATTTGGTGTAGCTTTTGCTTAGCAGTTTGTTGGCTCTGATACCATGTAAATGTGTTGAAACTACACATAATAGATATATATAAACAATAATACACACATTTGCAGAGAGAATTGGAAAAAGAAGAAGAAGGAGAGAAAGAATGGAAGAATTCTCATTAACCGTTATGAATAATGAATAGTTTACACATGATATACTATGTATAACTCAATGAGTTTGACTTGAGGTGAACCAAGTCACCATAGTGTTGGTATAGAGTGATATGGACACACACCAATAGTTACGGGAGTGAACTTCCACCTATTCTAGTCTCTTAGGCAGTTACGAGAGTGAACTGCCACCTAGTTGAGTTAACTAGTCAACTAGTCAACTAGTCTTTAGTTAACTAACTGAACAAAGAGTAGTGAGGAGTTAACTCAGGGAATCAAGGCTAATGCACCACTCTGGTGATGATATCAAGGCAAGGTTGAATTAGCATGGTGATGATCCCAATGTTGCATGGTGATGATCCCAATGCAACATCTAAACTCAACTCAACTAGTCAAACGGAAGTGTCAACTGAAAGAGAATATTCTCTAGGTGGAATATTCTCTCCTAAAATATAGGAGACTAGATAATGACTAATTATGAATAATAAAAAAATAAAAACCTTAGGAAAAATAAATCCTAGGTGTGTGTGAAGTAACTCCAATAGTCTTAGGTCCGCACAAGACAAAGAGAATGCTAGGTGTGACCCTATGTTAGGTCCTCGTCCTCCTATGTGAATTCCCAATCTGTAAAATTTTATAGCATAAACTTCTTATATTAACCAACAAATATTGTAACCTTCATATTAGTCTGACTGAGAAAATACACATTTTGTGCTATATAAAAATCCACAAGAACTCAGATAGAACAACCACGGACAATAATCACAAAAAATATTCTAAAGGAGACAATGTGGAAAGAGGAAACAACAAACTCCTTATATATTTGTATTTACAATGAAATACAAAATCAATATAGGAATTCTTATCTCATATCTGATTTGATTTCTCTCTGGATGTACAATCCATGTCGTCCATACGATTTCACTGCTACGGACTATACCATATTCTCAATTGTGTGAATCGGGTTCCTTGGGAGATATGCTATCTCTTTCAAATGATGAGGTATTGGCCCTAACTTGACCCCTCACTCTTCCTTTTTCCCTAGCTCGACTCTTCTCAGAGGAAGTCAATTTTTTCCATTTTACAAATCAAATCGTTTTAAATAGAGACCCCAAACACCCTTTTATACTTGATGTGGGTCCATGTGAAGAGTTGAGAAATAATATCATCCATTGGATCCAGATATTGATCAATGGTTGGGACTTGTTATCTCTTGTTATATCAACAACTTGTTCATTGCTAGGGACATACTAGAGGTTTACTACCCCTTTCTATACTTTATCTTTGATGAAGTGGTACCGAATCTCAATATGCTTAGATTGGTCATGAACGAATGGATTTTATGAGATCTTAATATAGCTTTGATTATCACAATATATTATGGTAGGATTCAACTCTGCAATAAATGATTCAACAAGTATCTTTCAGAGCCAAAGGGATTCACAACTTGCTTGAATTGCTACCATGTATTCAACATCTGTAGAACTGAGAGCTACAAAATTTTGTTTCCTACTGTACCAAGAGATCATACCTTATCCCAGATTGAAGAAACATCTAGAGGTACTTCTTCGGTCAACTGCACTCCCAACCCAATTTCAATATGAATACCTACCAAATTGATTTGGTCTCTTTGCACATACTAAAGACCATGCTCTATGGTACCTTTCAAGTATCTCAAGATATATTTCGCTGCAATCTAATGCACTCTCCTAGGGTCCACCATGTGTTGACTGAGAATGTTGATAGAAAAACAAATATCAAGTATACTCTTGACCAAATGCATCAAGCAACCGATCAACTGCCTATACATGGTAGGATTCACCTTATCTGACTCAGAGGTGTTTAATTTCTTGATATTTGTAATCATGGGAGTAGTCATAGTCTTGTAGTCCTCCATCCCAAATATTTTGAGAATCTCAATTGTATATTTTCCTTGTCCAAGGAAAATTTCTTCTTTTCATTGCTAGACTTATAAGACAAGAAAATAATGCATAAGCCCCAAGTATTTCATTTCAAATTATTTGGCCAAGTATTTGTTGCAACTTGTAACTAGAGTTTCTGCACCTATCAAGAACAAATCATCAACATATAGAACACGAATGAGAATATCACCTTCCTTTCTAAGTAGGTATAGATTTGAACCTGCATTACTTTTGATAAATCCAATACTTTGGAGACAGTTGTCAATTCTAGAATACCATGCTCTGGCTCGTGCTTGAGTCCATAAAGGGCCTTTCTTAGTTGGAAGACATGACTTGTTCTATTGTGAACTTCAAATCCTTGTGGTTTCTCTAGATAAAATTCCTCATCAATATTTCCATTTAAGAATGTTGTCTTAACATCCATCTAATGAATCTTCCACCCCATCTAAGTGGAAATAGATATTGTTATAGCCCTATAATTTATAGGATCAACTGTTGATTGTAATCTTGTCCCTTTAGTGTTTTTGACTTGCAGATAGTGTTGCATTCTAAAAAAAAAAAAAAGAGAGAAAAGAAAAGAGAAAATAAATGAGAAAACAAAAAGAGGGCATAAAAAAAAAAGGATAAATGTTGAATTGGTGTTCATCACCTCCTTCGGGACTCGCGACATGGTCTAACAACCTCTCGTGGATCCATTAACTCTGGCAGTGATGAGTTTACCAATCACCCGTGGGTTTTGGTCTAACGGCAGCTGTACTGCCTCTAAACTAGTATCAGAGTGAAAGGTTATGGGTTCGAGTCCGCTCGATTGGTGTTGAGTTTCTCAGTTGGCGCTGAGAGCCCTCCGTTGGTGCTGAGGGGGATATTGTTGAATTGGTGTTCATCACCTCCTTCGGGACTCGCGACGTGGTCTAACAACCTCCCGTGGATCCATTAACTCTGGCGGTGATGAGTTTACCAATCACCCGCGGGTTTTGGTCTAACAACAGCCGTACTTCCTCTAAATACAAAATGTTGGCAAAAGTTTAACAGGAAGAATGTACAAAAGAATGTTGGCATGTTGCACAGGCAACGTAAGCTTGGCATTGATGGCAAGTACAACATTAAAGATGACAGGCAAACAGAATACAAGTTTAGAGAGGTGAATGATCAAAAGCAGTGAGTGCACGCAGCGAGAGCCGTTAGATTTGGTGCAGAG
>JZKD02S1693767.1:79623-113235 GCA_000966675.3 Picea glauca | reverse complement strand
TCATTGCATCCTAACTCCCCCTCTCCAAACATTTACTGCCTACCATTTTTACAAATCACCACCACCATCTCGAGGTATCACATCCCACAACCACCCTCTACAAGTTCCATGTCACGACCCCGTCAGCACGTCCCATCCATCTAACTGTTACAGGTCATATCTTCTCGTTCTCCCTCAATCACTAGTCTACACATCGACCAAAGACACACATTTGACGTCTTTCATCCTGCCCTCTCATGCTCTAAAGAACCTATTAACCATTTTTTACTGACCACATACTCGTTATTCACCTGATCTATCCTTTTTCGCCCAATGGACACCCGTTCTCTAAATCCAAACCCTGTTTTGGTATTTTGCATTGCTCTCACGCTCCATGCCTATCAGAGACTCATTCTCTTTCGACTCTGCAACATATTGTCTAGCCTTATCTTTTTCCTACTAACGTGTGCTCTGTGTGCAGGTACCGGAGGAAATCAATGGCGCCCAAAAGTAAAAAATCAAATATAGAGGAGAATCCTTTTCTCCCACCTTTGTCGATCTCGACCAGATCCCATTAGCAGACAAAGACTATCTAATCTCAGAAACTAGGTCTGAATTTGACTTTGCTGAGATACAGTCGTGGTTCAGAGACACGTTCATCGATCAGAGTGATGAAATCGGGCTTTGGTAGTCAAATCTCCCTCTGTATAATTTTCCCCAAGTCTATCACTTTCCTGAATTCGCCCTCAAGTGCCAAGCACACTACCTCCTTGATCAGAGAGCCATAGTATCTTCGTCTAGAGAAACCCTTTTCCTTATTTCACCTGACGCCATCGATCAGATGATGCAAGTACCTAGAGCTGAACCCCATTCTCCCCTCACAATTGAAATTATGATAGAATTGTATAAGAACCCGACGTTTCCCCAAAGAGAAAAAATCTTCGAGTTGTTCCTTCCACAAGATGCCCAATTTCCTAAGAATAATCCTCCCTATCACTCGTCCATATTTTCCAAAAAGGAAAATCAGATTATCTCAACATTGTGTTGTTTGCTCGGTTACTTCTCAGATGAATGGGTGGATGAACCTATCTTAGGTTTCCTATCCATTTTCTTTGCTGAAGAGAAAGTGGCCACCCATTTCGACTACAACGGTTTCTTGGTCAAGAACCTGCATGACCAGCTAGAAAATTTCCCTACAGAAGGCATGTTTTGGTATTCTTCAATACTGGCCTACATGTTCATGTTCTATCAAGAAGACAAATTTTCCTTTCACATGCAGAAGATGGACAAGGAAGGAAAACCTCAAATAGTCACTTTATGGACGTCGCTGCTCAGGAGAAGCTCCACTGCGTTCACTTTTAAACAATTCATTGAGTTTTTTTATCACCCAGTTGTAGGCATGCTTAGTGAAATACTTGAGCTGAGGATAAATGAGGAGATCCAAAGAGTTTTTCACCTTTCGGATCTCGCGAAGACTGGGCACTGGTTCCTATACCAGAATCACACAAAAATCAAAGTGTATGGGTGTGAACTAGCTCCATACAAGTTGCCCAAGTATGTGCCTGTTCGAATATTCGCACTGGAGTATATTCGTCAGATGATAAAATCAGATGACATCCATTTTGTGTCTCTAAATAAAAAATAGTGGATGAGGATCAAAGGGAAAATAGGACCGTTTATTTGCAACAGTTGAGCTGCTGGGGAAGAGGTAGATAAATTATTTAAGGAAATGAAATTCAACACCAGTTTTATTTGGCGATATGACCCTAGTGGGATCATTGCAGAGATGAGATCAAAGAAAAAAATTTCACCTTATGCTCACACCCTCAAACCAGAAATTGAAAAGTATGTGAACCAGATAGAGTGGGAAGCAAACACTCTGGTAGATACAGAGCCACATGAATCTCCTTCAGACTCTTTTTCACTGACTACCACTCCACAGGTACCCAAGGAAAAAAGGCCAAGAAAGGATGATTCACCTTCAATCACTAAGGTATCAACATAATATTTTCAGGTATACAACAAGAAACCCAAAACCACTCATGCCACTCACATGTCTGGTGAGGAAGAGCCATACTTTGCCACAGTGATTGAAAGAAGACAGCAGGTGGTGTCAACTTCTTCTTCAAAGAAACATACAGAGATAGATGTGACCACCCAAACTCCACAAGGATCTGCACCTGTAAGAATTTTTGAAAAATATGATATGATTAAAAAGAAGAACTAGATGCCGACTAATAGCACCTACACCCAGTACTGGAAGAAAACCTCCACAACACAACATAGACTATTGTCAGCCTTCAACACAGAGAAAGGAAGAATGCATCTGGCATTTCTGCAAGCACAGGTGCCTCAACTCGAAGAGATCACTGACTACAAGAGGTCAACGATTTTTTTTGACACCAAACAAGTACATCCAACTGACCAGATGGATTTGCACAGACAGACTAGAGAAATGGTATTCTCCACATTAGCACATGCTTCCTCTACTGCAAATAAGTTATAGGTATATTTAAGCAATGTTCATACCCAATTGAAGTTGGAAAAGATATCCTCTTTTGCAAAAGAAAACAGAGTAAAATCCTTAGAGGAGTTGGTGCTCAAGATTGGGCACGCTCCTTCAAATGTAAAAGCGGCAGAGGAGATGATAAATAAAAAGAATGTTGACATTGCATCTCTAAGAAAATAGCTGAAATTGCCACCAATAGGAGATTCACAAGCCAAACAAATAGCTAAAGAAGAATATGAGAAAGAGGAATGGTTGAAGCTGATCATGCAACATAATGCATAGATAAAGGAAATGGAGGCAGAATTGGAAAGGTTATTGAAATAAAAGGAGAAATCAACCCCAATGGAAGTTATTCTATTGAATGCAGTTCCCCTGGCTGAATTCAGTACAACAACTATGCCAACGACCACCACAGTGGAAATTCCATCGGCAACTCCATTGACAACATTGGAAAAGACTATGGAGCTATCAAAGTCCATGGAGGAGATGAATCTGCAAGAAACAAGGATTAATAGGTTGAAAATGGAGGTTGAAAATCTCTAGAAATTCAAATCTTATTTACAAATAAGATACAATGTTGATAGACAGGTAGCAGAGAAGATTAAGAAGGAAATACAACAGCTCCAGAAACAAATAGTGACAGGAAAGACATTAGTTGAGGCTAAGGAAAATATATGGACATACATCTCTAATTCCATAAATGAGATTCGACCCATGGTGAAAATCATGTTTGAACAACATGATCTGGTGTTGAAGAGCAGGCATGCCATTGACAATATAAGAAGAGAACTGGATGAAATGCCCTCGGCAGCCAACAAGATCATCAAGTTTATGAACTCAAAAACCAAAGAAGAGCTGGAAGAACTGAAAGTTGAAGACAGAACAGAGACTATCCTCGAAGTAAAAAGAGTGTTGACTAAAAAGGGATTAATGTTGCAGTTGGAGGAAAAGGCTTAGAACATGGACATTGGAGTTCAAAGATTTTTTAGCAAGATTGAAGCCTTACAGAAAAAGGGTCTTCCTGATCTACGTGTCCTAAATGATAAATTAATGACCTTTTCCGATTACAAGCAAAAGATCACCACCATGGACAAATATAGTTCCAAGTTTTCAGGGATACAAGGCAACATCACGGGCAAAGCGTTCTTGGAGACTCTGTAGCATGACCTTAGCATACAACACGAAATCAAGTACATATTCCTCATCAAGCCAACTTTTTCTAAATACACCGAGATGGATGAAGTCTACCGCTAACTATTGAAAGTTACCATCCCAAGCACACAAATATGGGATGAACTATGTGAATTGATTGATTAAAGGTAAAGCCTCATCCAGCTTAGCGTCCAACACAGTTAAAGTCATCCGAATGACTCACCAATGGTCTTCGCCGAAATCAACATGAGAGTTTCGACACATCATCATTAGTTACTACATTTCTACATCTTGTTAGCTAGTTAGTTAGACTCAGACTCTATCACGTCCTGATCATTAATGACAGGGTCATTTGTAACTGTTATTATAAATATTTCCAACTTAGAAGTATTGAGGGTTGTTGATCTTTATGCCCAAGCAAGCTCTAATCATTGTAATTTTTATCAAGAGGTTATTCTAGTAATACAAAGAGAAGTTTCACAGGATTCCTGCGTGTTAATTGTTGGTGAAGTTTCCTCTATCTGCATAAAAGTTTTTCCTTCTCAGTTATCATATTGTCTTTTTAAATCTAATCTTTAAAAGAAGTTAAAGTTGCAGAAATTGCCATTTTGTACTCTGTTCTTAATATTTTATAGATTTAAATGTTTTTCTTCTAATTTTATAACAAAGAAATTCTTAAATGCTTTTTTGTTTTAACTGATATCTCACCTTTTTCAACAATACACCATTTTATTCCTAAATAATCCAGCATTAGCACTATCTCGCCTTGTAAAACAAATCTCATAAAAGCTATCTTTAACCTCTATTTTTTTTAAAACAGACCCCATAGCCCAATGGAAGCGTAAGTGATGTTCAACCATTTCATTTAAAACCAATACAAACAACTCGGTTATATTCTTTCTAACTAGCCTAAAATCTTGAAAATCCAAACAAATCTAAAACTCACAGAGAGATCCCTCTCTAAAACTGGTAGGGAAAGCTCCCAATTTCGAAGCAGTTGGTTAAGGTTACCTTTGATAGATTTATTCTTACCTCATGACAACCTCTGGGAATTTTCAGAGTGATAATAGATACCATTTCTTGAATGGAGGTATAGTGGGCTACAGGGGAAAATGTCTCATCATAGTCCACTCCTTCTTGCTGAGAGAACCCTCGAGCTACAAATCTATCCTTGTATATTTCAATGCTTCCATATACTGCATGTTTGATATTGAATATCCACTTGGAGCTTACCACGTAATTTCCTTTTGGTCTTGGCACAATTTCCCAAAGTTCATTTTTTTATTATTAAGGCATATTCTTTCACCATAACGTCTTTCCATACCTACTTCTTGATAGCTTCCTCAAAGTTGGTAGATTATGACTCAATAATATTGCTCATAATTGCAGCATAACCTAGGTATATCTGAGGAGGTATACTCATTCTGAATGAAGTTTTTGGGGGTTTTACTTGTTCATTGGCTTCTTTCAACAACTTTTCTACTCACTGGTCCAAAATGGATCCTAAAATTATAAAAAAGAAATGTTCTCAAATTTTCAATAAAATGACAATATCGCGAAGTGATAGTAGCAAGATTTTCGACGGCGCAAATAGATCAAAAAAAAAAACGTCGTATGAGAAAGCTATAGAAGTTGAAAAAAATGGTCTTCTCCAACAAAAAGTCAAAGGGTTAAAGGGACATGTGGAATATTTAGCATATGACATGTGGAAGCCTTTGAATTAAACAAGTGGCAGACATCAGGTGACCACATGTGGTATCATTAGGTCATGAAAAGTGGCAAGGGTTCATGATGACAAGTGTCAAAGTTTTGATAGTCCATGTGGCAAAATATTGGCCAACCATCCGCTGACACATGGTCCAATCCAAGGGTGACACATGTCACCATGGTCAAGGCCTTAAAAAGGTCAAATTTATATTTTTTGACTCCATGGGATTTGATCCCATGACCTTCCTCTTCAATGACTTAAGCACAATGAGCTAGCCACAAAGGGAAAATTACTACTTTAGAAAAAAAAAACCCACTTTTCAGAAATTTAAACTTAAGCTCATTTTCCAGCTAAGGGAGGTGCGCCCCTTGGGAACTAGGACACATGGCCCTCATATGACCATAGAAGGGGAAAGCACGCCATAACTGGGGACTTAAGCAACTTTTTTTCCAAAATTTGGGTTTTTACCTTATATTAATGGATTTTTTACTGATTTTTGTGGATTTTGACCAAAAAGAGTGGATCTGGAGCCCAGAAAGAGGCCAGATCTTGGGGTGAAGTTGAATTTCGAATCCAAACTTAAAATATATGTAAACCAAAGGTTTTATGATAGTACAGAGAGTTTTAGATACAACATAATGATGGAGAATTGTGAAGCTTAAGCCATTTTTATGTAGGAAAGCCATTGAGGAAGCAAGCTTTGGAGGCCATTTTCGGGAGATAATCTCAGCCTTTTTCAGTGTCGTCAGTTGTGTTGGATTATTGAGGTTGAGAAAAACATAGCTAGGCAGTTTTTTAATCCATTTGAGATACTTCTGATGTGAATTTGTATCATTTAATATTAATAAGAAACCCTCCCCCACTGAGACAAAGGCTCGAAGACGTAAGTAAACTTGTGCCAAACTCCATTATCAAGATTGGTGTTATGGTTTGTTGTTCCTTATGTCTATTTTTTTTTCTGCACTCTTTATGATGGCTGCACTATTATTTCATTAGAATCTTCTTCTTCTCTTAATTCTTAAGTGGTAAATCAATTCATGCATAAACTTAACTATAGTCTTTAAAAGATCAATTTAAGATAAAGTGGTATCGGAGCAGGTTGACAGTTGGTTGTTTGAGTTTGCATGATTACTAGGGAAAATCTAAGTTGTGGTGAAGGAAATCTTGTAGAAGGAGATCCATAGATTGGTTCAAGAAAGAGAACATCTCAAAGTGAGAAGATCGCATTGAAAGAAGGAATTTCTCAAAATGAAAGAGAGTTTCAAAGAACTTTCTTTGACATGTCGGAGATGGTAAAAGTGTTGAATGATGATTACTTGGAATGGAAGAGACCAGTTCAAGGGGAATGCTTAAAGAAATCCAAAAGTGAAGAAGGAGAGGAACCTCCTAAAATTCATCCTTCACCTCCTTCATATCCATCATCTTCTTCTTCTTCAAGTACAAGTTCAAATTCTACTGCAAGAAAACATTCACATAAACATAAGCTTGATATGCCATTACTTAAAATTGATGTAAAATTTGTTTTTCCTATGTATGATGTTGAAGTTAATGCTGAGAAAATTGATTACTGGGTTAGACAGATGGAGGTGTATTTTAATGTGAAACAAATCAAAGATGATGCAACCAAAATCAGATTGGCATCGCTTCATCTTGAAGGAACAACTCTCATCTGGTGGAAAAGTAAGGTGCAACATGGAACTCAACAAGTTGGTAAGATTTTTCCATCGTGGCATGATTTTATTTATGCACTTAGAAAACAGTTGTATCCTTTGGAGTATAAGGAAAATGATTTAATTGAATGGAAAAGTCTTAAGTTAAGAAAAGGACAACCAGTGTAGGAATATACAGAGGAAGTTCGTAAGATGGATTTGATGTTAGATGTTCCATTGACTACACTAGAAACTCTTATGACATATATAGGAGGTTTTCCTGCTTATATTCATAATAATGTATTTATGTTTGGACCTAATAATCTTGATGAGGTTTATGTCGAAGAAACATGTATTGAAACAGGAAAAGATGAAGTTAGTGTATTAGGGGAATCATGTTCAAAGAAGGATGGCGAAGGAAAAGGGAATGGGAAGAAAGAAAATTTAAAGACAATGAAGGAAGAGAATATCTCTGGAAAGAATTGCAAGAAAGAAGGGCACGGTGATGAGCATTACTGGAAATTGCACCCGGAGAAGAGACCAAAGTGGTTCAAATAGAGGAAAGGGAGGCAAAAGGTTGCAACAACAACATGAACAACATACTTGGGGTTAGATTCAGATGATGAGTCTAAGATTACAACAATTGGTTTGACAGGTAAAATTGGTGATGGTTTTGATTCAAGAAGTAAGTTGTTTCATATAAGGGTCATAATGAAACATACTAAGAATGATACATTGATATATAGCGGATCTCAATCTAACTTAATTTTAGAAGAAGTGGTTAAAAAATTGGGATTAACCACTAAGATGCATCACAAACCCTATTCACTTAATTAGATAAGCAAAGACCATTAATTTCTCATAACAAAACAATGTATCATAAAGTTTTCAATTACATCTAATTATGTGGATGAAGTAATATGTGATGTGGTGCCGCTAGAAACATATGTAATGGTCTTAGGAAGTCCTTATTTATATGATCGCAAAACAATCTTCTACAGGGAACATAATCAATATCACTTATTTAAGAAAGACAATGAATATGGTGTACATCATCATCATATAAAAACAAATCAATCTCTTATAACAATGGAACAATTAAAGAAGGAATCTTATGCAAGAAATACACCTATAATTGTGCCAAGTAAATAAGTTGATCTTAAGCATGAACATGAGATGGTTGTAGAATGGTATTTCGATCATAATTTACTTCAAGATAGGTTAATGTTGTGTAAGCCAATAAAACATATTGGTTCAGTTTCATTCATATTTCTGATGGTATTGTTGCTAATGTTATCTACATGGATGGTAGTGGCTTCAGTAAGATGTCAATGAGTTCAAATGGCTAACAATATGCTTCCAATTGTCATGGTTATGATGCAATTGATTATGATGCGACATGTGCACAGGGCATAGTTTAAAGACAAAGGACAAGTGGGGAGGCATATCCCATGCTTGATGATTGATTAATACCCTTTTGGAGGACCAAAAGGTCTTAGTGGAGAGGAATGATCCAAAATGGATCCTGAAATGCTAAAAAATCAAAGTTCTCAAATTCTCAATAAAATGAAACGATCGCTAATTTCTTGTCGCAAGATTTCTGATGGTGCAAATGGATCGAGAAACAAACGTCATATGAGAAAGTTATGGCAGTTATAAAATTTGGTCTTCTCTGGAAAAAAATCAAAGGGTCAAAGGGACATGTTGCATATTCAACATGTGACACATGGAATCCTATGAATTTGACAAGTCAAAGACATCAGGTGATGGCATGTGGTATCACTAGATCATGACAAGTGGCAAGGGTTCATGATGACAAGTGTCAAATTTTTGATAGTCCATGTGGAAAAAGATCGGCCAACCATGGGCTGACACATGGTCCAATCCAAGGTTGCCACATGTCACCATGGTCAAGGCCTTAAAAAGGTAAAATTTATATTGTTGGACTACATGGGATTTAATCCCATGACCAACCTCTTCAAATTACTTAAGTACAATGAGCTAGCCACAAAGGGCAAATTACTACTTTAGAAAAAAAACCTACTTTTCATAAATTTAAACTTAAGCACCTTTTCTAGCTAAAGGAGATGCACCAATTAATAACTAGGGCACATGCCCCTCATATGACCACAGAAGGGGGGCACATTCCCTAACTGGGGGCTTAAGCATAGTTTTTTTCCAAAATTTGAGTTTTTACCTTATATTAATTGATTTTTTGCTGATTTTTGTGGATTTTTGGACAAAAAGAGTGGATTTGGAGCCCAGAAAGAGGTCATATCTAGGGGGAAAGTTGGATTTCGACCCCCAAATAAGAATATATATAAACTAGAGGTTTTTGACAATCATAGAGGTTCATACACAACAAAATTATGAAGAATTGTGCAGCTTAAGCCATTTTTATGCAGGGAAGTTATTGAGGAAGCAAGCTTTGGAGGGCATTTCCGGGAGCTATGCTCAACATTTTTCAGTGTCTTCAGTTGTGTTGGATTATTTAGGTAGATAAGAAAACAACTAGACCAGTTTGTAATCCATTTTAGATACTTCTGATGTAAATTTTCAGCATTGAATATTAATAAGAAAGCCTCCCCCACTGAGACAAAGGCCCAGAGACGTAGGCAAACTTGTGTCGAACTTTGTTATCAAGATTGGTTTTATGGTTTTCTATTACTTATGTCTATTTTATGTTCTGCACTCTTTATGATGACTACAATATTATTTCATTAAAATCTTCTTCTTCTCTTAATTCCTAAGTGGTAAATCAACTCATGCATAAACTTAACCATAGTGTTTAAAAGATCAATTTCAGATCACTCACTTTGGCTTTCTCTTCTTGGAGAATACTGGCCATTCTTCTTCTTGTTTATCCCTCTGAAAATTAGTGGAAGAATCTATATGCTGAGAGGTTGATTCTTCCTTCTACTGGGAGGAATTTGTGTACATAATGTATTCATCCTAATAGGATTTCTGGAAGGATTTTTCTTCTTCAAATATGACATCCCTTCTTTCCACTATTTTCCTGTTGGACGGAATGTACAACTCATATTATTTGGAATTTTCACTATATCCAACAAGAATCCATTTCTCTATTGTGGGATCTAACTTGGTCTGTTTGTTTGTAGGAATATGGCAGTAGACAACACATCCAAAGATACACAAGTGTCTATTGTCTGGTTTCCTCCCTGTAAAGGCTTCTTCTGGAGTAACATTTCCTAATACTCTACGAGGACTCCTATTTTGAAGGTAAATTGGAGTGTTTCAATCTTCTTTCCAAAGAAACTTTGGAATATCTTGATCATGCAACATTTCTTTTGTTGTGCCAACAATAGCTCTATTTTTCCTCCCAGATACCCCGTTTTGTTCATGGGTATAAGGAGTAGTTAACTCCCTCTTAATTCCATATCCCACATAGAAACTTTTGAAGGGATGAGATGTGTACTCTCCTCCATTGTCTAATCTGAGAAATTTTATCCTTTTCCCAGTTTGATTCTCAGCAAGAGGCTTAAACTCTTGAAAACTTATGAGTACTTCTTCTGAGGTTTTTCCCTTAAAAACATTTATCCGAGTTTTACTTGAGAACTCATCTATTAAGCTAATGTAATATCTGAACTTCCCCCCTATGGAAGGAGATGACATGGGGCAATAGAAATCAGAATGGATTAGATCCAAAAATTCCTTGGATCAATGGTCACTCTGAGGAAATGGTGCTCTTTTATATTTCCCAAGAGCACATCCCTTGCAAGCTTCATGATGATCTGTACTAAAAGGAGGCATTCCAATCATGATTTTTCCCAAAATATTGAGGGCCCTATGACCAAGATGAGACATACTCATGTGCCAAAGTTCACAGTATCTACGCCAAATTGAAGCTTGTACAATTTGTCTTTTCTTACTCTGATGCTTTGTTTAACTCCTTTCCTAATGTCTTTAGGCATGGCATAAACTCTATGCTCCTTGAAGGATACTTCATATCTCCTTTCTTCTAAGGATGATACTAAAACAAGATTCTTTTTTAATCCCGGGACATACAGAACATTGGAAATATAGAGAGGCTTTGTTGACTCATTCTCAAACTTCATGGTTCCTATCCCTTTTGGACAATATGTAGAGTCATCCCCAAGAAGGATCTCAAAGTCAAATTTATTTTCTTCAAGGTCACTGAAATAATGTTTATGACCAATCATATAGCTTGATTCTCCACTGTAAATATACCAAACACCTTTGGTTTGGGTACTAGACATGGATGTCGTACAACTGTCTTCTGCCATTTTTACTTAATACAAGAATCAGGCTACTCGGAACCTTGCTCTGATACTATGTAAACATTTATAGAATAAACATATTAGATTAACTAGAAAGTAATGTAACCTTTAGATCATACTGACTGAGAAAATACACATTTTATGCTTGTGTGAGTTTCATTACAACAGGTGTTTGTGACTACTTTTTTGGTAGATTTCCTAGTAGTGATATCCATTGAGTTTGCCAATAGAGGGATTCATGGTTACCCATGATATAGAGACCATGATAAATGAATGGGATTACCAAGGGAATGAGTGTAGTGAAGGGGTACATTCCTTGTGTTGGGCAAGTCGAGAGGAAGATAGTTGGTAGAAAATCATGTTGGTTGTAACAAAATACTAGTGAGTTGTGGGTTTTCTGTGTTTTGATTGGATAGTGAGAGACTACCCTCTTTTGTGGATTGTTATCACCAACTTGGGGGTGAAAATATATTGAGATTTGGAACAACAATTTTATAGTTGGGGGGAACTTCCATCCCAAGCAACTATTTGCACAACCATTTTAAAAAGATAAGTGTTTTATATTATTTATGTGTTGCATTATGAGTTTAATTGTTGTGTATTAACTATGTGTTTGAGAATGATTTATACATGTTGTTGTCTCAAGCTATTTAAATTGCATTCATGTCATTTTTATCATGTTGTAGATGCATGAAAATGTAAGTTTTCTTAGTTAGACATAATGTTCAGAATGTTTCTGAATAAGAACTGTGTACCTGGTTTTGAAACATCCAATGTTTCGAGTCGACACTCTACCCATCATTAGGGACAAAAAAAAGATCAAAAGTGGGGAAAATTGTGCCGAAGTATGTAATAAGTAGGAAGGAAAAAATATAGTCGTTGAATTATAGATAATGAAAATAATTAATAGGCTTGTTGAGATGATAAAAGTACAAATATTTAATAAATTTTATAAAGTGGTCATTCGGGAGGAGAGGCAGGGGAACAATAATTATAATATTTAAAAATATATTTAAGGATGATGGGTTAGGATTAGTCAACAAGAAAGAGGGAACAAAGAAATTTAGAAATGCCAAATAATAATGATCATGATGTATTATAGTGATAAAAATGCTAGCATGTTATAATAATATAATATAAAAAATTATTAAGGTAATGTATTATTATATTTTATTATCATCTTATTATCATTACCTTATTATGATAATCAAATATAACAATACATTACCTTAATACATTTTTATATTATATTATTATAACACACTATCATTTCTAGCACTATAACACATCATGATCATTATTATTTGGCATTTCTAACTTTCCACGTTCCCTCTTTCTTGTTGATTAATCCTAACCCATCATCCTTAAATATATTTTTAAATAATATAATTATTTTTCCACTGCCTCTCCTCCTCAACGACCACTTTATAAAAATTATTAAATATTTTTACCTTTATCATCTCAATGGGCCTATTAATTTTTTTCATTGTCTATCATTCAATGGTCATCTTTTTTCCTTCCTACTTATTACATACTTCAACACTCTTTTCCCCACTTTCGAGATTTTAGTTGTACCTGATGGGTAGAGTGTCCACTTGAAATATTGGACGTTTCAAAACAAGGTATTATTTTGGTAAATCCCCCCTTATGGATAGGTGAAACCCCTCTTGGATCAAGGTTCCTTTGATCCAAGAAAAAATATAACAAATGGTGTACTACTTTCCCCCTAGACCTATTTCAACAATCAAAGTGAGAATAGAAGGATGGATGACTTACCTCTTTTTTCTTGGTTGTCCTCGCTAATCCAATCCTTGATCTTGATGTCCAAGTTCTCAATGAAAAAAAAGTCATGAAAGGAGCAAAGAGAAACCTTTTTCTTCCACAATGTATTGTTAAGAAAAAAAACAAATATCTATGATGAATTAGAAAACAATAGACATGCATATAGTGGAAACATATGCATGAAGGGAATAGGCCAAGTTATATATTAAATGGAAAGAAAAATAGTGAAGAAACTACAATCTCAATGATGGTGTCGTTGTAGCTCCTCCAAGATCTCCTTTCCATCCTCTTGAATCTGACAAAGTCATAAGTATGATGCGCTAAGTTCTCCTCCCATTTCACTCAAGAATGGCCTGCATTATATAGGATTTGAGGCATCACCCATAGGATGGTTTTGAGGAGAGGATGTGGTCAAATTAGTATTTGGCTGAATCAGCAAGATTGACCTTACCTTGAATACGAGGCAGCTTGAACCAATCCCTTAACAAACTGAAATCTCCTGGAAACAACCTCACAAAACAAGGCATGATGGTTGCAACTACTTCCTCGCCCCACAAAACTAAGTAAGGAGCGATGGTATCACTCTCCTATATCTAATAAAGGAGCAATAAAGTGGGTTCATCACCCTCTACATGTGGTAAGGGGGGAGATGAAGCTCTAACAAGGACAAACAATCAACGAAAAAGGTAGTATTTTGACCTCCAAATTATAGATTTCCTCTTCAACATGTCTAGGGATTATGACATAAACTTCTTCATGGCGATGAATTTGCAAAAATTAGGTGAGACACTTGGAAAAGTGTGACACTTAGGTGTGTAAAATATATATCTCTTAAGTGTGACATTCGGAAGTGCAACACTTGAGACACTTAAGTGCAACATTTGCGACACTTACGACACTCAAGTGTGAAATTTGGTAATATGAGACTTAGGTGTGTAACATATGCCCCTTAAAGTGTGAATTCATAAGAAAATATGATGTCCAAGACACTTTACAAAAATATGTATGTGAGGGTGTTGAAAGAGGAGATCCAATCTGAAGCTGCAAAAAGAATCAAAGAGTATATATGTATCATCCATGAGGTAGGCATACCCATGCTCAAAATACACTGAATCAAAGCATGGTCACCTACCAATACACTGCAGATGATGAAAGAACTGAATAAGGATATGGCCACCAAATATATAATGTGTATCCATATCTCCATGACTCAATCATTTCGTAGCCATGAAAGAATACACCCTGGATCTATGATATGACAAAAACATAGCTACAAACCAATACAAAGTGGATCTATGATATGACAAAAACATAGCTACAAACCAATACAAAGTGGATCTATGATATGACAAAAACATAGCTACAAACCAATACAAAGTGGATCTACGTGACAACATATATATCAGTGAGATTGCCAGCATGATGGCCATACTAGAATATTCTAAGTACTCAAATAATCTCCATCAGAACCTGAGAGAGTCATGTAACATAGGTGGATGCCTAAGGAGTTCCTAGGGTCTTCATCCCAATTCTGAAAAGGTACAATTCTAGTCATGTGAATAGATGTGTTGATTTCAAACATGGTAGAAACCACTTGATTACTCATCATTGATGTATATCGTTAACAAGTGAGAGGGAAATCAACAATGATGACAATGAATCCCAAGGTACCCTAGTACATTATAGTGAATGTGAATAAATGAGATGAAGTCAAATATTTGTGGAATCATTAGATCAAAGGTCAATGATGTAAAACCACCGTCTAAAGTGAGGAGACTTACCATTGGGGCATACATGTACCAAGGTAATAACTGGTTTCTAAGTCTAATTCCCATATAATGTGTTGAAATTGACATGAAAAGACTCATCAAAGAAGGGCCATGATGTATCCCCCATCATAAACACAAAACTGACATAGGAAAGTGATGTAATATAATGGATTAAATGACCATATGCTAACATGAGGATGAAGATTGGTAATACTGCAGAGTGGTTGATTTGGGATAAATCTTCCCTTGAACATGTGAGGCAGAAAAAAAATACTTGGCAGCATTGACTTGATGAGAGATAGACCAAAAAATAGTGTGACGATAACCAGGGCACTCTTTAGGTGAGCCAAAGGATCATAATCACTCATAGGATTGGTATGAATCAGATACAAGAAAATTCCCAAACTATAAGACAAGACACAAACACGTTCCATGTTCAAGGGAGAAAAAAAGTATCTTCCATAATGCTTTCCAATAAATGACCCAATTCTCTCAAAGTTTCCCCCCACCATGAATGGCAAGTACCTCTTTCTTTTTTAAAAATATTGAGGAGGATAAAAGATGCTTAGTATAGCTCATCCTCAATGAGTCCCTCATCACATGTTAAATCAACTTGAAGAAGGAATGGTTTGGTCCCATATGGTTCCTTCAATGTATAATTATGATCCCAGAGAAGGTAGACTCCGCAGTATTTTTACGTTTAGAGAGTCAAAGAATAACTTAAAGGAGACTCCAAGGGTGTTCTTTTTCATAAATTTAGTCCCTCAAGCCCAAAAAAGTATAAAACAATACAAGGGATAACTCTTCTAGTCAAGATTGACTAGATTGTTCCTTTTTCGTAGTTAGTCTTATGAGGCTGAAAAAGGGATAAAATACCACTCAAAAGACGAATCTTCAATTTTTAATGAGCTCGAATAATGATGAATCTTGCTCTCGTGAACAAGGTCGCTAAAAATAAAAAAGTCTTGCCTCTTAAAGTCCCGCACAAGTATGAGATGAATCGATGGAAATACTATAAAATAGTGTTTACACTCAAGGAAATAAATATTTTGGAATAAATAAGCTAATGTGAACATAGAAAAATAACTAGTTCCAATGGATTAAAGAGAAATTGGTGAACATACCTACTTTATTTTACCTCTTAGTGTTTCCTTGTTGAAAGTTTCCTCCTTTTAGGGAAGATCTTGGAGTGTTTATTTCGGGAGATTTGGGAGACCATATTGTGATTCATATGAAGTAGGTTAGTCCTCTCATCATTCTCTTTTATTTCATTGTACTCTTATGTGATTTTGTGCAAGTTTAGGGATGATTTGAGTTGAAATAGGGATCTCTTGGCACCCCTAAAGATTATCTCTCCTCTAGCACATTGATAGGAGAAATGAAGTATGTTTAATATCCATGTATATGACTAGAAGGGAGTGAATATCACTCTGTGGCCCTCTCTAGGGGGGATATAGACACAATTTCTAAGAAATTTTTGCTAATAGCTCATAAAGGAAGCACTAAATAAAGCTAAAATTTGGACTAATTATTATTCTTGTGATGTGTAGGAAATCTTTGAACAAAATGATCAAATATAAAGAGAGGAGAACATGAGATCAAAGACATTGATTCTTTGCATGACCCAAACACCATGGAAACCTGAAGAAATTGTGGTTTTCTTAAATTCTTCAAGACTCAGAGCATGAGGAAGAAAGTACTTTGTTTGGAGCATTTGATGAAGATGTGGGATGCAAATGACCAACCTTTTCATGTGGGTCCTCATACTCTTGATATAGAGATGGAGGAAATTTACTTCTTAATAGGGCTCTCCAAGCGAGGGGAACCTATTGTTTTGGCTAGTCATCAGGTCATTGAAATGTTGATTGATGCCTACATCACACAATACTATAGGGAAGGAACCTGTAAAAGTAGTGGGAATATTTTGATAAAATAAATTGTAGATCAACCATTACACATGATCCTATTCACTATTACAAGTCTATTGTGCAGCATATGACCACATCTACCCTAGAAATCGTAGATGGCATATGCCATTGAATGTCTTGAGCCTAGAGTGTTCAACTGGTGTGGGGGATTGTTGGTGAATTTGAAAGATCAAATCACCAAATGAAAAATAGGGAGGCAGAAACAATTTGGATATGGCTCCCTTTTGGTATAATTCTTCTTAGAGCGAGTGCCTTTAATATGCTCAAGGATAGAGATGCATGTGAAACCTTCGACAGAGCCACAGATGGAATGTTGGACCAGTCTTATGTATTGGTTAGGGGGTGTTCTTCATATTTTCTCATTTGATGTTGGATTCTTCTCATGGTGGGAAGATCAGATTCCTATTATTGAGGACTTCTCATATACTCAGATGGATTTCAGAGGAGATACAGATCTAGTGCTTCCTAAGGGAGAACGATGGGATGCATCATGTTTATCTTTGAAGAATGTGACTTTGTAACATTTTGTTTTGTTATATATATATATATATATACTGGAGGGATTCAATACGTGGAAAGGAACTTGAAGGGGCTCACTATGGGTGTCCTCGTGATGTGGATGTAGGAGATTCCTTATCATATCTAGAGGCACACAGTGGGGGTTACTGAGGGAATTAAACATTTGTTATGAAGAGTGGCCCGAGAAGTCGTGTGTTACCATGAGCACCATGTCCCACAAGACGATGAGTAGAGTCCTTATGTATTGTCCTAGTTTTGCGATGATGTAGACCAATTTTTTATCCCAATGTACTTTTTGGATTTTATTATGTAGAATTTTTTTTACTATGATATATATGGATTTTATTTCGGTTATTTATTCCTAAGTGTTTAATCAAATGATGGTTTTAATTTTTTCACTTTTACAAGATTTGTGATTATGTAGTTTTTATGTGTGTGCTAGATTCCAATCTAACATGAAATTCATGAGTGAATCAATCATTGTGTTAAACTCCCTTGGTATATCTCGATATTGAATGTAATCAGATGATCTTTCAAGGAGGAGAACCCTTAGGGAGAAGAGATATAGGATCATGGATCGAATAAATGTGGTTCAGTTGAAAGACCACGAGTTGAGAGTCAAGATTAAAAATCATGTGAGATATGCCAAAAGAGGAAGCCTCAGTCGAAAGTAAAATAAAAACATTAAATTCTACGACGTTATTTGTCACAGGGCCAAGGAAAAATCCTCCTAAACTCACTAACTTGTCAGTGGGGGAATAGACCAGCCAAGCTACAGAAGCAATGTTTTGGGTACCTCGACTAGCATCGTCTACAAATCCAAAGTATATAGAAAAGGATGATGACATCTGTGAATTTAAGAACAAAGAAGGATAAGAAGCCATAGGTGAAACAAAATACCACACGCAAAATAAAAAATCATACCATAACCAAAATACACCAAATCAATGGTACAATAATATATAAAGCACGAATGTAGGATGACCCTAAGCATAGTACTTTTTTTGGTATATCCCATTCTAGGGCTCCTTAAATGGGGTTCAATCATAGTCAACCATATCACAAGAACCCTTTTGTAGCACCCATTTTACAATGTAAGGGTCGTGCCACATGGGTTCTAACTTCCCTACCCCCAACTTATCGTGGTCTTGATCATAGACGAAAACTAGGTCACCTTCATCAAAGACACGAGGTTGGAAAAAATTGTTGTATTGTGTCTTGATTCACTTTTTATGTGTTTCGTTGGCGAGAGAAACATCTCAATGGGTCTCATCAAGTTTTTTCAAATACAAGAACCGTTATTCCTTAGTAGAGGTGTTTGGCAAGAGTTCAATGGCTAGTTTGAGTGATGGCATTTTTCTTTCAATCGGTAGGATTTCCTCTAGGCCATAGACCAATTGGAATGGTATAAACCCAGTGGTATTCTTTACGAAAGTCCTATAAGCCCAAAGTGTTGAGAAAAGTTTCAAGTACCAATTTTTTTTTTGTGCCCCCACCATCCTTTGGATCGTGGTTTTCAAGACCTTGTTAATGGACTCTACTTCTCCATTTTCTTGGGGGTAATATGGGGATGAGTTTTCATGGTGAAAACCCAATTTGGCACTTAAATCAACCATCATATGGTTTCAAAAGTGTGAACCATGATGGGTAATGATGGCTTCTGAGACTCTGAATCTAGTGATAACGTGATTGAATACGAATAAGGAAGTTGGTTTTCCATCATCTATGAATGTAGGCATATCCTTGGCCCATTTAGTGAAATAGTCAACCGCAACTATTATATAACCATGCCCCCTGGCTGAGGTAAGCTTACATTACATAAATTTTATGCCCCATTTTGAAAAAGGGTCGATGACAAATATTGAATGAAGCCAAGTGGGATGGGAGCGCATATTAGAATGAAAAAATTTACAGGGTTGGAATTTCTTAATGACATCTATACAATCTTTGAAGATCGAGGGCTAGAAATACCCTCTGCACAAGATTTTCTGGGTTGTAACCATCCTAGAAAATGACCACCACATTATATAGAGTGACAATCATTAAGAACAATTTTGGCTTCTTCGTGGTTTAAGCATCGTCGTAAAATAAATTCAATACCACAACAATATAAAGTGTCACCCACGATGAGATAATGTTTCCCATGATGGATAATGTGACGACAATGCTCATGATGAGATAGCTTAGGTCAAAAGCATTGGGTTTGGAGATATAAAGTGATGTCTCCATACCATGGGCCAGACATACTAATTAGGAATAATGATTCATCAGGAAGAGAGTCGATGGGCACATTTTATTCATTAGAATGGGGAAGGTCACACATAAACTCAACGAACAAAAAAGACTTCTTTGATTTTGATTTGGAAAATTTAAGATCAAACGTTTGGCGAATAATGATCTGTCATGAGTATTTTCCCCTAGTACTTGATGAGTCAATATATGGTAAATGGGGTTGGAATCTGTAATGATCGAGGTTTTGCAGAGGAAAATGTAACATCAAAATATTTGGACAGTAATGATTGATGCCAAAGGCAACTTATCAATGCACGAATAAATAATTCCAGGCCCCATAAGGCTCTTACTTAAGTAATAAATGGTGTGTTCTTTATCGTCATAATCCTCTTGAACCAATACCATTTTGATGGTGGAAATGGATGTAGTAAGGTAAAGGATATATTCTCATGTGTAATTGGGGGCTAGATTAATGGAGTATGAGTCAATGCGTGTTTGAGAGTATGAAATGATTGTTGGGATTAGTCATCCCAAATGAAAGGGACATCCTTTTTCAACAAACACATAAATACTTTTGTAATTTATGCATGATTACAGATGAAATGACGTAATAATTTTTCCTTCCCTTGCAAACCTTGAAGTTGGTGGAGGGTTGTTGGAGGAGTTAATGATAAGATATCCTCAATATTTAAGGGATCAAATTGAATCCCATATTTGGAAACAATGAATCCCAAGAGACTGTTGGTTTCCACGCAAAAAATTCACTTGTGTGTATTCAAATGAATATCATAGTGGTGTCATAGAAGAAAAATATCTCTACTATGATCAGTATTATCCTCTCGATGAGCTAAATGGGCAGGTAAATCATCGAGGTAAGGATCCACAATATGATTGATATCATGAAAGGCATAAGTCATGGCTCGTTGGAATGTGGCCCCAACATTTCTAAGGCCAAAAGGTAACTTGCAATAAGCAAATTTCCCCCAAGGGTAGATGAAATTCGTCTTGTGCTGGTCATATGGGAGTATCTTGATCCAATTGTATCTAGAAAAACCATCTATGAATGAAAATATGACACGTCTATCATAGTTATCGATGACTTGGTCAATAATGGGATTAGGATAATTCTCTTTAGGTATATATTTGTTAAGGAACTTGTAATCGACACAAACTCTGATAGTCCCCTATTTTTTCATGACTGGAATGATTTTGGACGCCCATTCCATTAATGTTACACAGTAAATAAACTTATCTTTCAAGATTTTTTCAACTTCTTCCTTAATAGCCACAGTCTTTAGGTGGTGCATCGGGCGTATTTTTTGCCTGACGGGTTTGAATCCGGGTTAGATTTTGATCTCATGAAAAATGAAGGAGGGGTCAATACCTAGCATTTATTAATAGCTCCAAGTGAAAATATCACAAAATTATTTAAACAAGTCCTTATATGTTGTAATCTCTTTAGGTGAGCAATTTTGGCCAAGTTAGATATATTCCACAATACCATGTTTCACCGACATGTCTTTTGCAATGGTAGGTGTGATGTTCCCTGAATTCTCTTCAGATAAAATGTCATAAGTAAGAATGGGGGATTGAGGTTTTGGGAAAATATCAGGTGGAACAATGGATTTTATGTTTTTCTCTACCATATCCATATGTGGAAGGAAATATGACCAATAATGATAATCTTCCCATGTGACTCTTCTAGGGTCATAATATCCATTATGGACTCATCTGATGGGAAAGTACATATGGGATAATTAAAAGGGGACAAAGAGAATTCTAGCTAGGATGGTAGAGAGTATGGATTTGATGCCATGAGATGTTGGTCATTAGAATATGGGATGCAAGAGGAAGATTGAATCACGTCATATGTAGCCTCTACCATATCCATATGTGGAAGGAAATATGACCAATAATGATAATCTTCCCATGTGACTCTTCTAGGGTCATAATCTCCATTATGGACTCATCTGATGGGAAAGTACATATGGGATAATTAAAAGGGGACAAAGAGGATTCTAGCCAGGATGGTAGAGAGTATGGATTTTATGCCATGAGATGTTGTTAATTAGAATATGGGATGCAAGAGGAAGATTGAATCACGTCATATGTAGCCTCTACTAGACTAAGTGGCATGGTGTCACCTAGTGATTCAAGTTCATACAGGCTAGGTACTACCCAAGGATCAAATGATTTAGGGGATTGTTCCACTGTATCTAAAAGAATTTTTATTATGGCAACCTGATGTGGTGGGTCAGGGGCGGGTAGGGGAAAATTCCCATGAGTGAGGAATCCTTGATGAGACCTACCCCCAAACTTTCATAATTGATATTCGACTGTCCCATGAAAGGGATATTTTTAGCATTGTTGCTATGGATATCCGATGTGTAGTAATCATGTTGTTCGATAGTCATAATTTTTCCTTGATGAGGGAATTGCAAGAGGGGAAAGAACGGAGGAAAACATGTTCATTGCATAAAACCAACTACAACGAAGAAAAAAATTATAGGCCAGGGGTTCATCTACCACTTGTACATAAATAGAAATGATTTTGACTCCCAATTCCATAGGTAAAGAGTGTAAATTACCATAAGGTGTGAAGCCACATCCATAAAACTCTTTAAGGGTAGTGGGATACTAGTTGATATTAGGAGAGTTAGTCATCCTCCAACAAGATAAAGACATGACAAAAGTTGAGTCTCCTTCATCTAAAATAGTATGATGAATATTTTCCCATGAATGATGGTGTGAATTTGGAATACAAGGTGGTGGGAGAGCATTGACTTGAAATATTCTAGGTTAAATGTGCTAATATTAGATTCCTCTGGGTCTACAACTCCAATATATGACAATAGGGTTCTACGTTGGATAGGAAAATTTTGTAGAACTTCGATTGTCAACATAGCACAAGGTGTCTATACCAAATCTTCAACAATGTTGTAGCTTTGAGTAGCACAAGCACTTGGATCAAAACTTGATTTTCGAATTGTGATCCTAGGTGGGAGAAACACCGAGTCATAAATAGGCTTATCTATTTGAAGAGGGCTGAAATTTGGAGGGCTTGTTAGTAATACCTCCATTTTCATTAGCAACGATTTCTAGAACTGTGTCATATATCTTGGATCTAGTTGTTAGAATAACTGTATCGTTACACATAAAGACATTGGCGCTTGTGGAGGCATCCACTCTTGGAGGATGAACCACATTTCCCCCTTTAAGAGGAGTGGGACTCTATGGAACCATTTTTTGCTGCTGAGGTGGGAAGGGGTTGGTTAAAAATGTGGGTTGTGGTGTTCCCTTTAAAATTTTTGTGACTTCCTCATGGTAGGGAAAATATTTTATGTAATGGTCGTCTACACAAATAAAGAAGGGAAAATTGGCCTATTGTTTTAGTTTTTTGTTAGTAGATGTTTGGGTTTTTTTACTCTCCTTATGGTTAGACGATTTTTTGGATTTATCTTTATTTTTCTTCTTGCCTCCAGGTTGTTGAGATGAAGCAGATTGAACCGCATTCACCTCAGAGGTCTGTGTAGGAGAGAGATTAGATTTGGTATTGTTAGCAGTCTATGATAAGGCTAAGGTGGAGGATGACTGGCCTCTTTTCCCAGTTGATTGGGTTACAAAATTCATTTTAACAAAACCTACCATGCCATCAACATGGGATTCTAGGGATGGTCTTGAAGGATCGTTTGACGATCGAGGTGCATGAGGAATCAAATCATTAAGTGTGCCATATTGGGAATATAGGAAGTCCAAATATTGAACATGAATGATTTCTTTCTCCTCAGTGAAAACACCTCCCATGGTGACATCTCTAGAAATGGGTGGTAAAAGTGACTTGGTAAACCAATCTGCTAAGAGTTGGCCTAGAATTATATATTTAATTGACCATCGTCGCCTCCTCCATTCCTGAATATGATCAGATATATGGGTGGAGGTGGATTTCCTGAGTGAGGTTCGAAGCCTGATACCGGTCTCATACTAAATTGGCAGTTGAAAATGGGTCAGAAATTACATAGCATGAGTGTTAAAGTCACTAAAGGAGTTTTGTGGAAGTTCAATATGCCATTTTGTTGTTGGCCCTATGAGATTTCTCTAGAAAATTCTTAAACAAATAGAATCATTCATTAAGGAGTTAGAAGAACACCAAATATGGAAGGTCATTACATGATTGTTGGGATATTCTCCAAGTTTCTCATTGAACTTTGGGATATCAGAGGGTATTTTGGTAGGAATCACTGGCTATAACATGGCATGTAGTATGGGATTGTTTTTTAGACATGACAAATCAGATAGATCTAAAGTAGCCAGAAAGGGAAGTTGTTGGTTGAATTGCAAATACGGGTAGTATGGATGTGGCATGGGGGTACCAATAGTAACATATACTAGTTTTGATGGAATGGTAAAACCTGATGGTCCTCCCATACTCTTTGCATGAGTGGGTTGAGGAGTAGGAAACATGGTGTTCACATTTTTAGTAGGGAAAGTTCCTTGTGGAGGAAATCTTGTTAAATTAGGTTGACCCCATGTAGTGTTCACAATTACAGGATATGATTATCCAGTATAAAGGGTTGTAGGGCCTGCCAGAATGGATTTCCACCAGCCTTGTGGTTGGTTTCCAGTAAGGGATTGCACCCAAACTTGTTGTTTCCCCCAATATGGCTATTTCCCCCAAGTTGGTTGTTACCCCCAGATAGTTATTTCCCCCATGTTGGTTGTTTCCCCCAATTGACTATTGACCCCATGTTGGTTGTTTTTATTGAGATGGTTGTTGACCCCCAACTCGTTGTTTCCCCCATGTTGGAATTTTCCCCTCAGTGGGAGGTATCAAAGAAATTCTCATTTGAAAGGTCAGTGGTGTAGTTTGAATAGTTTGTGTGACTGCCATCATATTACCACCTTCACCAGGAGGGGGAAGAAATAAGCCACTTTTCATAGGTTCCATGGTAGCAACACTATTGGTCACTTGAATAGAAGCAAGTGGTATAGAATGACCAAGTAAAGTGCTTCGTGTATACATATTTTCAATGATAATTGTGGGAACATAAATCGATCAACGTGTCAAAGAAGTTGTGTTCACAGGTAGTTGTGACAGTGTAATATGGGTCAACGATGTTCCCCATAAAGGAGAAGTACCAATAGTAACTATCTGTGGAGAAGTAGCCATTGCAAGGTAAACTACAAGAGATGTATATATAGGGGGTGGTACCCTCAATCCCTCTGAATAGTCCAGTGGTGTTGGATCCATGCAAAAATATCACCTATTGAATTTTTGAGGTGGAAAGCGATGGGAAGAAAAACAATCAAGCAGGCCAAGAGGATGAGTCAAAGAGGGATTTGCAAGAAGGAGGAATCCTTCCACAAAGGTTTTGACTAGTTCTTCAAGATGATCACTTAGGGGACCTACACTCCCAACTTTAGAAACAATTTTTTCATTGATAGTTCATGTGTTAGAAGGGTTGGGTATAGTCTCGCACCCTTAAAAATCTAACCCTTGCATTCTACGAGATCTTCAAATAACTTGGTCAGTCACGCTATTATAGAAAATTTTTCCACACTCCATGCATGTTGCTTTGATGGCCTTCCATTTCCCTCTATAGACTTCATTTCCCCTTTTTTTATCTCCAGATCCAAAAATACATATTTTTGTCCATATAAGTGACCTACAATTAAAAAACTCACGTATATGTAGGTTTCTCCATTACAACCTGCGTACATCGGGTTTGGAGCTCAAAAATTAAAAAATATGTGGGGTTTCCATGCCATGTCATGTGATCTATGATCCTTGACCTTCCATATACTGGAAATTCTTTGACTCGAACCTTAAATTCCATTTGGAGGCTATAAATTGATCCATATACAAGACTTGAGGAAAATTCATCATTGAGAGCAAAGACACTCTAGAGAAATTTTACCTCATAAGTGAGTTTGCATCCCTTTTTACTTGAAAGTCTAAAATTCTTGTTTCCAGCCCCTAAGCTCTTCCTATCTTGAGATGGAGAACTTCATTAAATCCTACTGCTTGTGAACTTTCTTTTGTGGAGGATTGAAGTGGTGGAGGCTCAACTGGAGGGACTTAGTTTCTCAGTTCTAATATGTGTTGTTATAGAATTTTGTCACCTATGTAATTATATTGATTACAATAATAGAAATACTCTTTTCTCGTCCAATTGATATATTGTAAATATTTGTATTACTTTCCATGGGAATAATTTTTTATGTATTTTAATGGATTATGCTAATTTATATGCTAACATTATTGTTATCACTAGAATTTCGTCCGCAAATGGTTACAGGAATCCAACATATTCAAAACACCCATTAGTTCATCCATGGCCCAGAAAATGCATTTCCAAAGGGCATAAAACTATACAATTGGTTAAAAAATCAGCATGCGCTAAGGACACAAAGGCAACGCGTGCACGTGCGACAGTCAAATAACGCCGAAAAAGCGCATATACGCCCGATGCGTGACCGTGGACACAAAAAGTCGTGCACACTTAAAAATGACACATTTATTACTTTGGTCAGCCTTCCACCCAATTTTGGTTCATCTCCCAAGTCGATTTGACACCCAAATCCGAGATGAATCTGAGTGGGGGGTTGGTCAAAGACCTAAGGGTGCCTTAAAGAACCCCTTGTTCACACCAAAGACTATTTGAATAATGCCTCAAAGCTTTGATATAAAAAGAGGCCATGGGTGCACTATAATTTCAAGGAATTCATTTTCATTGTTATGTTGCCTATATTCTCTTGGAAGATCCTCTGTCATCATCAAGATCATACAAGCACCATTTCATTTAGCGATTCATATCACCTCTTGAGTGAATGTGATTTGGATTTTCTTCACCATTTCCTTTTACTTTGTTACTTGTAAGAAGAGATCAATCATTGGGGGTTCAAGATCCCTCCCTCAGAGGAAGAGGGGACCCATAAGTCTCTCTTTCTCTTTGGTGTTTTCCCACTAATACAACTTATCCATTGGTGGCATGAATGGTGTTTAATTTTTGTTCTGTTTTTTTTATGCAATCTAGTTTAGTTTTCTTTATTGTTATTAGCTAAGTTCTTTGCTTATTTATTATGCTTGATGTTTCTAACTCTTTCATTCACTGTTGTCTTGTCCAACTAACCCAATTGGACTCCACTAGGGACTGGTATCCATTCCGCCCCATTTTGGTTGTTTGAGCACTTCTTTTCGGTTTATTTAACTTGCAGGAACCATAACTGGCCCATGCCTGCCTACAAAAAGCCAAATTTAGAGCCGAGTTGAGAGAATTTCATCCAAAATTTATTTCATGGAAATGTAATAGAAAGTTCTCGGGGTTTTTAACCCATAGTTTCATCTTACGAGCACATGCGCCAAACCCACTGTGTTTCTCAACACATTCTACGCACTGCGCGAAAAGGTCATTTTTAATTTGCGCATTGGCGCCCAATGCACCTCTGTCTACTTTGTGACCCGCGCATCTGTCCAGAATATTATACATTGTAAGGGTTTTTGTGATTTGTTGGAGGCCCATAGCCTTCTTAAGTTTGAATCTATGCAGATTGTAAAATGCACCACACTTAGATTCCGTCTCCACATGAAGGGTTAGTCAAAACATAGGCACTTAGGGGGTTAAAAATCATATTTATCCTCTTTTTGCTTTCATTTTTGCCACATGGATGGCTTTCTTTGATTAAAGATAAGTTGGAATCATTTTATATCACAAATATAAATACTTTCATTGGGACCAGAAATTGAACATCAAACTTTGAGTATGTTCTTCTCTCACGCTACAAAGTGATATTGAGAATCAGAAAAACGATTGCGGGAAATTTTTGTAGAAATTTCAATACAAATTAAGTATTTATTGTGATTATCCCGATCTAACAATTATATGCCATTTTTAAATACATAATCTCTTCTACTATTATTCTTGCAGAAATTAAACCACGATCACAAAGTGAAATATCAAGAACACAACACAAAAGTTTTTCCGGGAAAGCGTAAAGATAAAAACCCCACTATCATATATTATGTATATCATGGACCATAAAACAGTCTCATACAAAACTCTAACACAAGATCTCTCAGTATAATACAATCATCTCACACTATCATACAAAACTCAACAAATACATGTGCCAATTCTGTCTCCAGACAACCTGCCTCCTTTGCACAATCCCTGCAATTAGAATTCTCACAATGAATTCAAATTGCCTAGTTTGCACATGTTCATGATCATATCCACTGCATGTGTGATTGCATGAGTGCACTTCACTCAAATCACAACTGATAGCCAAAATGTCCCTTTCACCTGTTATCTCAACTTGGTCTCCACTGAATCTAACATGCATGTAGTTAACTGTGGCAAATCTTTAGTTGCATGTGAGTTCACTGATTTTA
Source organism: Picea glauca (assembly GCA_000966675.3). NCBI lineage: Eukaryota > Viridiplantae > Streptophyta > Pinopsida > Pinales > Pinaceae > Picea > Picea glauca. Next base: position 85,360 of record JZKD02S1693767.1, on the reverse strand, counting down.
ATTAATTAATAATTAATTCGCTGAACTCTCACTAGTGCAAGTTTAGTTACAACTAGTACAACTGGGATTAACTCACTTAACTGAGTTAAACTACTTCACAACTCTCATAACTACACTTATAACTCTGTTACAACTTCAAGTAACCTCCATGTCTTATCATTCAACCTTTTAACTCGAATTTCCCATAGTTAACTGATTTTCCATTTCAGTTAATTATATTCAAGTAATTATGAGATAATAGATTAATATTTATTGTCCAAATTATTTAAGGGAAAAGTAAATTAGACACATGTTTCTTGTTTAATTTTCAACACTCCCTCTCAACAAGAAAGGGATTATCCTTCACCCCAATCCTGTCTCTATGATATTTGAATTTTCTCCTGGTGAGCGCCTTCGTCAGAATGTCTACATCATGATCTTCTGTAGGAATTTATTGAAGCAACATAATCTTCCACTGCACACAATCTCTGAGATGATGATACCATATATCTATATGCTTAGATCTATCATGAAACACAAGATTAATCGAGAGTTTAATGCAACTTTGATTATCACAATAAATCACTGTCGGATCTAAAAGAGAACCAAACAAACCAACCAAGATCTTTCTCATCCAGATAGCCTCACATGAAACTTGACTCACTACCATGTATTCCCCTTCCACTGAACTAAGTGCCACAGATCTCTATTTCCTTCTGTACCAAGAAACAACTATAGATCTGATACTAAATATCCCCCTTGATGTGCTCTTTCTGTCCGTTGGGCTGCCTGCCCAATCTGCATCCGTGAAGCCATGTAACTTCACCTTATCCTTCTATCTGTACCATAATCCATACTCAGATGTGCCCTTCATATATCTCAGGACATGCTTACCTTCCTTCCAAAAGAGTTTGGTAGGATTAACCATTGCTTGACTTAGCTGGTTAACCACATAGAAAATGTCCGGTCTCTTATTCACTAAATACATTAGCGAACCTACTAACTGTCGATAGATAGTAACATCCACTACCTCTCCAGAAGTAGCATTCTCTTTCCTCCAGTTTCTTGGAAGAGGAGTATCCATGGGTGTCCATCCCTCCATGTGAAACTTACCCAGTATCTCCCTTGCATACTTTCCTTGAGACACAAAAATTTCATCATCTCGCTGCCATATTTCCAATCCAAGGAAATAATGAAGAAGGCCCAAATCCTTCATCTCGAACTCCTTTGCAAGGTCATCCTTGCATGAGTGTATTAGCTACTCATCACCAGTCAGTATTAAATCATCAACATTAAGAAGAATGATTAAGATCTTACCCTCCACCAAAATTTGGTATAGGTTTGCATCCGCTTCACTTTTGGTGAAGCCCAATCTGGTGAAATAGCTGTCTATCTGAGTGTACCAAGCACGGGGTGCTTGCTTCAGCCCATACAATTCTCTCTTGAGTCTGCACACATGCGACTACCTGTCAAAGGTCTCAAAACCTTCTGGTTGTTCAATGTACACTTCTTCCTCAATGACCCCATTTAGAAACATAGTTTTTACATCCATCTGATGAATGCACTAGCCCATCTGCGCTGAGAGTGCAAGGATGTATCCTATGGAAGAGTACCTTGCGACAGGTGCAAAGGTATCATAATAATATATCCCCTCGATCTGTGAGAAGCCTCAGGCCACAAACCTGGCCTTGTATTTCTCCACACTCCCATCAACAACTTACTTTACCTTGTAGATCCATATCGAACCTACCACTGATTTGTCGACCGGTTTTGGGACAATTTCCCATGCACTATTTTTGACAATGGAGTCATACTCCTCTACCATAGCATCAACCCAAGTGGGATCCTACACTGCTTCCTGAAAGTAAGATGGTCCAGTCACAATAAATTTTTTGATGAGAGCCATGTATCCAACAAATCAATCAAGAGACTGTCTCTGTCTTTGTTGTGAAGTAGGGGATCCTACATTATGTGTAGCATCTAGTCTTAATCTGTCAGCTTCCATGGTGCACTTTCTGCCATTTATGATGGATGGCTCTGCTTGAGTGGTTTCCTCCACTCCATGAACCTCCTCATGTGGCTAATCCACATCTTGAGACTCATCTTTGGAAACCAACAGTTCCTCTTCTGCATGCAAGTCTAGCTCCCTCTCAAGTGACAACTACATGGATTTCCCTCATCGAGTTTTATATCCCATCACATAACAATCATATTACTGTTCGACAAATAAACATGATAATTATGGGGTGTTTCTGTGTAGCCCACAAATATCCCAACTTCAGCAGTCGGTTCCAGCTTCTTTCTAGAATCCTTGGTCACATGCACATAAACAGATGAGACAAAATTTTTAAAATGAGAAACATCAGGTTTCTTACTAGTGAAAGCTTCTTCAGGTGTACTCATGCCAAGTATTCTACGAGGACAACATTTTTTCACATAAACCACAATATTGCATGCTTCTTCCCACAAATGAATTGGTAGGCCCTGATCATGCAACATCGATCGTGCTACACCCACAATCGTTCTGTTCTTTCTCTCCATGACCCCATTTTGCTGTGGGTTATGAGGCGCTATGATTTCTCTTTGAATTCCTTCTCTGTTGTAGAAGTCTTTGAATTCATTAGAGATGTACTCTCCACCATTATCGCTCCTTAGAGCCTTCACTTACTTGCCTGACTCTTTCTCCACCAATGCTTTAAACTCACAGAACTTTGAGAATGTTTGATCCTTCTTCTGCATGATGAATATCCAACATTTACGAGAAAATTCATCAACAAAAATAACATAATACCTATGTTTTTTTGTTGAAGCAACCTAGAATGGTCCACACACGTCTGTGTGAATTCTCTCCAGGATCACCGAAGCACGGTTCTCCTTTTCATGAGAAGTGGACTTTACATACTTCCCCAGGGTGCACCCCTTGCACTAATCTAACTGAGCAAGTGTTCCCCATGGAAGTCCAGTAGATATTTGTTGCATGATATTCAAGGCTCCATGATGAATATGGCCCAATATCTTGTGCCATAATTCATTCTCATCCCGGCTCACCACTTTTTCTGCCTTGCCCATCATGGCGCTGTAGCCACATACCTCCAACATATAGAGGTTCTTAACTCAAATCCCTATCTTCTTGACTTGAACCATTTCTTTATGTCACAGGAAAGATTTTCCATTACTGAAAACAACGTCATAGCCTCTATCCTCCAACATTGCGTCTGAGACCAGGTTTTTCTTCAGACCTGGAACATGCATAACATTTTTCAATTGAAATGGTTTACCTGAGTCCATCTAAAAGGTAATGGTACCAATGATATTCCCATTGTATCGTCCATCGTAGCCCATTTCTATATGAATTTTGAGATCTTTCTCCTCCAAGTCATTGAAATACTCTTTATCTCCCGTCATGTGGAAGGAAGCGCCACTATCCAAATACCACACCAATACCAATGCACTTGATGCCATGCATGTGATCAAAGAGAAGTTAAGTTCAAATTGCGAGACAAGAGCCTCACTAGTTGTAGCTCCAACAACTGTCCTGTTCTTCCTCTTCTGTGGACAATTAGTAGCGAGATTCCCATGTTCGTGACAATGAAAACACTTCACTTTGGAAAAATATAGCTTCTTGAATTTAGACTTGGATTTTGAATGGAATTTCTTCCCTTTCCCTTTCCTTTCCTTGGCAATCAAAGCACAATCCTCTTCATCATCACTCTTTGTTGAAGATCCATCTCTGGTGTTCTGCCTAAACTCCTCTTGCACTAGATCCAACCATAGTCATTCCTAATCTGGTAATTTTTCCCTTCCATTGACAGAGTCTTGATAACTGTGCCAACTCTTGGGAAGTCCTGGGAGATCCAAACTCACCAAATCATTAGTAGCGACTATTATTCCCACACTTCCAAGATCATCCTGACATTGGACAAACTTCGTGAGATATTTTGGAATGGAGTCGCCCTTCTCCATCTTGATCTTCATGAGTTTATCTTTGAGTGTCGATTTCCTATGGTCACTATTGTTTTGGAACAGATCCGTCAAAACCTTCCACATTGCATGTGGTGTGTCTTTCCCATGGAGAATTGAGACAATCTGGTCTTGTACTCCCTCCAACATAATCCTCCTCACCTTTGCCACTTTCTTTTGCCATGCATCAGGATTTGTAGTGTCTGTCACATCTGACTTAGGAACATATTTGTCAACGTATTCCTTCAAGCCATTGTCTTCGAGTACTACCTCCATCCCGTCCTTCCAAGCAATGTAGTTCGAGCTGCCCTCGAGTGCATACTCCAACCTCAAGCCATTGAAAGACATTTTGATCTTGAATCAATTGTAGCACCAAGAAATTCCTTCTGCAAATTAAAATTTTATCCAACCACAAAATCAACTATTGCAATCCTTCTTGCCCTGGGAGGTTCACACCTGACCAGTTACTAGCCCGAGGGAAGTTTGCACCTCACTTGTGTATATCCTATGAACCTTATAAGAGAGTTCGCACTGTAATGCACTATGGGGTGAGGGAGGTTCACACCTCTCCTCTGAGCAACCTGGAAAAATATTAATGAAGTTCGCACCTCTCTTTTGAGTAGGGTGCCATAATTTTTGCTCCCAGAAATGTGCGAAGTTTTCAATACTAAGGTTCCCACCCAGTCAGAGATGGGACTTGCAAAAATACTATTATTTTCGCACCTCACTTCCGTAGCTCCGTGGCTCTGATACCATGTATAAATTTCAATACAATTTAAGTATTTTCTGTGATTATCCTGATCTAACAATTATATGCCATTTTTAAATACATAATCTCTTCTACTATTATTCTTGTGGAAATTAAACCACGATCACAAAGTAAAATATGAAGAACACATGACACAAATTTTTTTCTGGGAAAGCATAAAGATAAAAAAACCCACTATCATATATTATGTATATCATGGATCATGAAAAAATATCATACAATACTCTAATCCAAGATCTCTCAGTACAATACAATCATCTCACACTATCATACAAAACTCAACAAATACATGTGCCAATTCTGTCTCCAGATAGCCTGCCTCCTCTACACAATCCCTGGAATTATAATTCTCACAATGAATTCGAATTTCCTAGTTTGCACATGCTCATGAGCATATACACTACATGTGTGATTGCATGAGTGCACTTCACTCAAATCACAACTGATAGCCAAACTATGCCTTTCACCTGTTATCTCAACCGGGTCTCCACTGGATCTGACATGCATGTAATTAACCATGGTGAATCTTCAGTTGGATGTGAGTTCACTGATTTGAATTAATTAATAATTAATTCACTGAACTCTCACTAGTGCAAATTTAGTTACAACTAGTACAACTGGGCTTAACTCACTTAACTGAGTTAAACTACTTCACAACTCTCATAACTGCACTTATAACTCTTTTACAACTTCAAATCACCTCCATGTCTTATCAGTCAACATTTTAAATCAAATTTCCCACAGTTAACTGATTTTCCATTTCAGTTAATTATATTCAAGTAATTATGATATAATAGATTAATATTTATTGTCCAATTTATTTAAAGGAAAAGTAAATTAGACACATGTTTCTTGTTGACTTTTTTGTTGATATTGAGAGGGGGGTGAATCGGTATCAAGTAAAATTTAAAAACCATTTTCAAATTATACTTAAACCATTCAATTATATCCAATGAGAAATGAACAATAGTATAAGAGTTACACCAATACACCACAATACACCATGCACAATATATGAGAAATAATCAA
>JZKD02S1693767.1:2854-32183 GCA_000966675.3 Picea glauca | reverse complement strand
ATTTGGTGTAGAAGTTCCCTTTTTTGGTGGCATGTTGGCCAAGTATCACTTTTGAACCTTGATTTTGAGGTGGTTCTGGTAGACAATATTTCTTCTGTTGTATCTCCCAAGTTTCCGCCCTTCTAGGTATGAAACTTTCTTTTATATAGTTCTCTGATAATTCTTCTCTGCAATGCCACAAGTCTGATCAAAATTGGACATGCCAAGTGGAATTTATAGTAACTTCCCCACAACTTGCTGATTTTTGGCCTTTCTAGGAGATCTCACGTGTATAGCATGCCCCGCACAAAATAATTGATATAAAATTTTGAAACTCACACTAGAAATACTACAAACTGTCCACGATCCAATGAAACCAGTCCCACACAATTTGGATACTCTAGGAATAATTTATGATTGTTTTACCTGGAACACCTTCTTAAGACTAGTCAATAGGACTAGTCAGATACCCTATCTTACACAGGGTGTATCTACAAATTTAAGATGACCCAGAAGATGAAATTTTTACCATAGATACCTTAATAATTTCTTTAAATAGTCTCTAGAGTTTAGGGTCTGAAACATTACAGAAAATATTTGATAGTGAAAATTCCACCATGACTCAGTTCAGGATGATTCCAGAACCCTATCTTGTACAGGCTGTATCTCCGAAATTATAATGCCTCAGGAGATGAATTTTGAACCCAACTTACCTTGATCCATCTACTAAATATTCTCCAATCCGTTCCTTCTAAAACATTGTAGGAAAAAAGTTGTAGTGAAAATTCCAAGGTGTCTCATATGTAGTAGAGAAACCCCAAGACCTTGAGCTATGATTCCATATGTTAAGAACCAAATATCAATATAACATATAAAATTCTCAGAAAAAGTACTCAAGGTATTGAAAAAGAGATAATTTTAGATAATAAGCCTCTTCGAGGGGGAAATCTCCTTTTATCCCACTTAAATGTTCAAGTACAAGATGCCTCAAAATGAAAATGTCTCCTTGGTATATATAGGAGACTAGGAGGTATAATTACAACTAATGGCCTAAAGACAACATAAATAAAATAACATTACTAATATAATATGCCCCAATTAAGGGGTAATGAGACAATATTAGGGCTTAACATTATGCATGTTCCAGGTCTGAAGAAAAGCTTGGTCTTAGTCGCAATGTTGGAGGACAGAGGCTATGATGTTGTTTTTAGTAGTGGAAAAGCCTACCTACGACATAAAGCAACGGGTCAAGTCAATAAGATAGGGATTTGAGTTATGAATCTCTACATGATGGAGGTAGATGGCTACAGTGCCATGATAGGCAAGGTAGAAAAAGTGGTGAGCCGGGATGAAGGTGAATTATGGCACAGGTGATTGGGCCATCTTCGTCATGGAGCCTTGAAGATCATGCAAAAAATATCTACTGGAATTTCAAGGGGAACACTTGCTTAGTTAGATCAGTGCAAGGGGTGTGCCCTGGGGAGGTATATAAAGTACACCTTTCATGAAAAAGAGAATCGTGCTTCGGTGATCCTAGAGATAATTCACACAGACGTGTGTGGACCATTCTCGGTTTCTTCAACAACAAAACATAGGTATTATGTTATTTTTTTTCATGACTTTTCTCGTAAATGCTAGATATTCTTCATGCAGAAGAAGGATCAAACATTCTCAAATTTCTGTGATTTTAAAGCATTGGTGGAGAAAGAGTCGAGGAAGCAAGTGAAGGCTCTAAGGAGCGATAATGGTGGAGAATAAATTTCTAACGAATTCAAAGACTTCTGCAACAGAGAAGGAATTCGAAGAGAACTCATAGCACCTCATAAACCACAACAAAATGGGGTCGCGAAGAGAGATAACAGAATGATCATGGGTGCAGCATGAGCGATGTTGCATGATCAAGGCCTACCAATGCATTTGTGGGTAGAAGCATGCAATACTATGGTTTATGTGTATAACCGTTGTCCTCATAGAGTGCTTGGCATGAGTACACCTGAAGAAGATTTTACTGGTAAGAAACCTGATGTTTCTCATTTTAAAATTTTTGGCTCATCTGTTTATGTGTATGTGACCAGGGATTCCAGGAAGAAGCTGGAATTGACTACTGAAGTTGGGATATTTGTGGGGTACACAGAAACACCCCATAATTATCATGTGTATTTTCCAAATAGTAAGATGACTATTATGCAATGGGATATAAAATTCGATGAGGGGAAAGCCATCCAGTTGTCGATTGAGAGGGAGCTAGACTTGCATGCAGAAGAGGAAATGTTGGTTCCCAACGATGAGTCTCAAGATGTGGACCAACCACATGAGGAGGTTCATGAAGTGGAGGAAACCACTCAAGCAGAGACATCCATTAGAAATGGCAGAAAGAGCACCACAAAATTTGACAGATTGAGACTAGATGCTACACAGAATGTAGGAGCCCCTACTTCACAGTGCAGACAGAGACAGTCTCCTGATCGATTTGATGGATACATGGCTCTCGTGAGAAAATATATTGTGACTGAACCATCTTCCTTTCAGGAATTAGTGCAGGACCCCACTTGGGTTGATGCTATGGTAGAAGAGTATGACTCCATAGTCAAAAATAGTGCATGGGAAATTGTCCCAAGACCGATCGACAAATCAGTGGTAGGTTTGAGATGGATCTATAAGGTAAAGAAAGCTACTGATGGGAGTGTGGAGAAACACAAGGTTAGGTTTGTGGCCCAGGGCTTCTCATATATCGAGGGGATAGATTATGATGAGACCTTTGCATCTGTCGCAAGGTACTCTTCCATAAGATCCATCCTTGCACTCTCAGTGCATATGGCTGGCGCATTCATCAGATGGATGTAAAAACTATGTTCCTCAATGGGATCATTGAGTAAGAAGTGTACATTGAGCAGCTAGAAGGTTTTGAGACCTTTGACAGAGATTCACATGTGTGCAGACTCAAGAGAGCACTGTATGGGCTGAAGCAAGCACCCCGTGCTTGATACACTCGGATAGACAACTATTTCACCAGATTGGGCTTCACCAAAAGTGAAGCAGATGAAAACCTATACCAAATTGTGGTGGAGGGTAAGATTTTAATCATTGTGCTTTATGTTGATGATTTAATACTGACTGGTGATGAGCAGCTGATACACTCATGTAAGGATGACCTTGCAAAGGAGTTCGAGATGAAGGATTTGGGCCTTCTTCATTATTTCCTTGGATTGGAAATATGGCAGCGAGATGGTGAACATTTTGTGTCTCAAGGAAAGTATGCAAGAGAGATACTGGGTAAGTTTCACATGGAGGGCTGGAAACCCATGGATACTCTTCCAGGAAACTAGAGGAAAGAGGATGCTAATTCTGGAGAAGTAGTGGATGCTATTGTCTATCAACAGTTAGTGGGTTCGCTAATGTATTTAGTGAACACGAGACTAGACATTTGCTATGCGGTTAACCAACTAAGTCAAGTGATGGTTAAGCCTACCAAACTCTTTTGGAAGGCAGGTAAGCATGTATTGAGATATCTGAAGGGAAGATCTAAGTATGGATTATGGTACAGACAGATGGATGAGGTGAAGTTGCATGGCTTCACGGATGTAGATTGGGAAGGCAGACCAACGGAAAAAAAGAGCACATCAGGGGGGATCTTTAGTATCAGATCTACAACTGTTTCTTGGTACAACAAGAAACAAAGATCCGTGGCACTCAGTTCAGTGGAAGCAGAATACATGGCAGCGAGTCAAGCTGCATGTGAGGCTATCTGGATGAGAAAGATCTTGGTTGGCTTGTTTGGTTCTCATTTAGATCCGACAGTGATTTATTGTGATAATCAGAGTTGCATTAAACTCTAGATTAATCATGTGTTTCATGACAGATCTAAGGATATAGATATCCGGTATCATCATCTTAGAGATTGTGTGCAATGAAAGATCATGTTTCTTCAATACATTCCTATGGAAGATCAGGATGTAGACATTCTGATGAAGGCGCTCACCAGGAGCAAATTCGAATATCATAGAGACAGGATTGGGGTGAAGGATAATCCCTTTCTTGTTGAGAGGGAGTGTTGAAAAAGTCAACAAGAAACATGTGTCTAATTTACTTTTCCCTTAAATAAATTAGACAATAAATATTAATCCATTATTTCATTCATAACTGAGTGAGTTGGATTTGTAACATAATTATAAGTGTAGTTAAGTGAGTTAAGAATAGTTGTACTAGTTGTAACTAAACATGCACTAGTGAGAGTTCAGTAAATCAGTGAAATCACATGCAACTGAAGATTCACCATGGTTAACTACATGCATGTCAAATCCATTGGAGACCCATTTGAGATAACAGGTGAAAGGGACAGTTTGGCTATCAGTTGTGATTTGATCACACATGCAGTGGATATTCTTATGATCATGTGAAAACTAGGCAATTTGGATTCCAGTTGTGAGAATTCTAATTGCAAGGATTTGTGTAGAGGAGGCAAGTTGTCTAGACACAGGAATTGGCACTTGTATTTGTTGATTTGTGTATGACAGTGTGAGACGATTGTATTGTACTGAGATCTCTTGGATTAGAGTTTTGTATGAGATTGTTTCATGATTCATGATATACATAATATATGATAGTGGGGTTTTTAGATTTACGCTTTCCTGGTAAAACTTCTGTGCTATGTGTTCTTGATATTTCACTTGTGATTTTGGTTGTGATCGTGGTTTAATTTTCCGCAGGAATAATAGTAGAAGTGATTCTATATTTAACAATGGCATATAATTGTTAGATCAGGAGAATTGCAGGAAATACTTAATTTGTATTGAAATTTCTACACACTATGTCATGACCTCTTTCAATGAATGTATGCAATGTCCTTGTGCTCTATGTGAATCACTTGATCACTTCATATATCAATGTCCTACGATCATTGAGTATATTCATCGTCAATTGACCCTTAGTCCCAATCCTACCATCACCCCACTTCTGGTGACGTCGGTAGTTTGCCCTAATCCCTCTCCCGATATTGTTTATATCTTCTCCCCCGAGCCTGAGGGACTTCCCACTCCTCCATGGTTCATCGATAGCCTAGAGGAGGATTTTCACCCAAATCCCCCCAATTCTCTGATTCATTTCCCCATAAAAATTTTACCCCCAACCACCATTTTCAACCCACAATATCTCGATATTTGGTTTATGTCGAGCAAACCATCGCAAATGCCTTGCGATAGCCTCTCTACATCATCACCACCAGAAGACAACACACGGTGATAGTCACCAATGTTATTCCCCTGGATCCACTATATTCTCGATAGTTCTACTGCGACGAAGACATCCTCGAGGAATTAAATACCCCCGATTGACCATGGGGTCCACTCCATCACTGAGCGCTCTTTCTCTCACAAGAAGACTTTGCGCCCCCTAGAAAAAACCCCATATACGTAATCGAAACCAAATATTTTCACCCCTCGGGGCATATGGATTTGTTTAATAACCTTATCCCTACCCCCAACGCTTTTGAAGAAGGAAATATGTCCAACATTTCCCCCACTGTCAAGATCGATATTTCCATCAAACCTCACATCATAGAAGAAATCACTATCGACGTTGCATGCTCTCCTGAAGAACTCATCGCTTACAAAGCTCTCTTCCAGGAATACTGGGACATTTTTTCCTGGTCATACATAGAGATTCCCAGCCTTGATTCATCTATTGTCGAACATCATATAGACACATGGCCTAATATTACCCCTGTACGACAAAAGAAACTTCCATTACACCCATCCAAAGCAGTGGCCATCAAAGCCAAAATTGAAAAATTACGCGTTGCAGGGTTCATATACCCCATCGCATATATGCCATGGGTCTCCTACCCCATCCTCATTAACAAAAAATAGGGCACTATTCACATCTGTACAAACTTTCATTATATCAATCACGCTTGTCCCAAAGACAATTTTCCAACGCCCTTCATCGACCAAATTATCGATGATTGTGTAGCCCACAAGGATTTGTCCTTCATGGAGGGCTTCTCTAGCTACAACCAAATTCAGATCCACCTAGCTGATCAATACAAAACCACATTATCTACCCCTTGGGGTACCTTTGCATATCGTTTCATGCCTTTTGGCCTCAAGAACACTAGATACACTTTTCAATGCGCCATGACATACATTTTTAATGATTTGGCTCAAATCATACTTGCCTACTTGGACGATCTCACCACTCGATCGAAGAAATTCACTCAACACCTTGATGAATTATGAATTGTCTTTCACAGGTGTCGTCAGTACAATATCAACTTGAATTCCCTCAAGTGCATATTCTGTGTCACTGCGGGACGCCTCCTTGGGTTCATCGTCTCCCAACACGACATCACAGTAGACTCCCTCAAGGTCCAAGCCATCATGAAAATTCCTCCACCATGAAATTTACGCCAACTATATAGCCTACAAGGCAAAGCTAACTTTTTACTCCACTTTGTCCCCGATTACACCACTTGGGAACATGGTTTCCTTCACCTCTTACATCATGATATCCCATTCCAATGGGACGAACATGCCCAAACCACTTTTGATGATCTCAAAGAATCCCTCTCCAATGCCCCATTGATTAGTCTACTCGACTATGACCGCAACTATATCCTCTACTTATCAGCCTCAGCCATTTTTGTAGAAGGAGTTCTCATCCAATTAGGGGATGACAACTGATAACATGTCATTTATTATGTTAGTAAAAACCTTTCAGGGACACCCTTGAAATACAATCACGAAGAGAAACTCGCCCTTGCAGTTGTCCTCACAATCCAAAAACTGCGCCATTACATCCTGCTTAGAACCACCAAAGTCGTAGTTGATTCCAACCGAATGCAATACTTTCTCAGTCGCCAGCAAATTAACGACAAATTTTCCTGATGGATTGTCATCCTTTAGGAGTACAACCTCAAATTTTCAACACCTAAGAGAAAGAAATATCTCATCCTCGTCGAACTCATTACATCATTTCCTTTCGATACTACTAGCTCTCTCGTCAACACCAACTTCCCCGATGAACATCTCTTTTTCATCCCCTCGGATGATCCTTGGTATGACAATCTCCTCATCTACCTTCGAACACAGAAGTTCGGAAACCACCTCTCTAGGGACGATCATTGACGTATTCGACACTAGGACCCTCACTACCTCCTTATCGGCAATATCTTATATCGTCGATGGGTCGACACCATACTTCGTTGATGTTTTACTATCAACAAAGATGACCGAGTCTTGAATGACTGCCACAACTATGCTTGCAGTGGCCACCTCTCAGGGATGTCCACTGCCCAGAAAATCATTCAAGAAGGCTATTTTTGGACCACATTGTTTCACAACTTCATCCATGCTCTGAAGTGATGTGGAAAATTTCAGCTATATGCCAACAAAGAAAGAGCACCACCTGCTCTTCTCCACCTAGTCATCACTGCCGGACCCTTTTTCAAATGGGCCATAGACTTCAGGACGTGCAACCCTCCATCTAGCAATGGACACAAGTACATGTTCGTTGCAGTTGATTACTTCACCAAGTGGGCCAAAGACATGCCTACAACAACACCACTGACACTGCAACGCATTTTTTCTTTAACCACGTCATCTCCTGTTTTGGAGTACCACTACCGCTAGTCTCTGATCACAGGAAACACTTTGAGAATGATATTTTTGTCAAACTATCCTCTAGGTTAGGCTTCTCCCATGATTTCACCTCCCCATACTACCCTTAGTACAACACACAGGTAGAGGAAGTCAACACGATCCTCAAAACCATGTTGCATCGCATGGTTAACAAACATAAGACCAATTGGCATCACATGTTGTTTTCCGCACTATGGTCTTATCGTACAACAGTTAAAACTACCACTGGTTTCACACCATTTCATCTTTTCCATGGCATCGAGGCCACTCTCCCCATCAAATGCAAAATTCACACATTATGCACTGCTATTGAGATATTACCCAACACTTCTCCAATGGAGAAGCATTTGTTGAACTTAGATTGGTTGGATGAAGACCGTTGGTCTTCATTACATAACAATGAGGTAGCCAAAAAATGGTCGAAGGCCACCTTCGATTGCCATATCAACCTTCGATCATTCAACAAAGGCGACCTCGTCCTTGATTATGATATCACTCACGATACCTTTGGCCACAACAAGTTAGAGTCATTATGGCATGGAACTTACATCATCCAACATTTCCTTACTAAAGGTGCATACATCCTGGCCTCTTCTGACAACCACCCCCTCAAGTAACCTATCAACGGGTTGTACGTAAATAAATTTTATGCCTGAGCGTAGCCATTCTACCCTAGGATTTTTATTTTTGTACTCTTTTTGTCGAGTTTTTAATATTATTTTTTCCATGCCTTGCGTCTAATATACTATATGTGTTATTGACAGATGCTTCCTGCATCAGCCTACCACATCGGTTACATATATGGAGCTAGTTGGTGGACACAGAATCTCGCTTCAGCCACCTGGGCCCTCTATACCCCCTCGCATGAACTACTCCACTACAGGGGCATATTCCTGGGCTTAGCTACCAACAACCAAGAAGAGTACACAACCTTCATTGGCCTCCTTGTCGAGGCCAACAATTTCCATATTTGTCACCTTAGCATTTTACTAGATTCCCAACTCGTCATCCTCCAACTCAACAATGTGTGCCATGTACGCGATCCATGCCTATTTCGCAAATACCTGCAAGTTAGAATTTTATCTCGACATTTTGATTCAATCACATCCACACATATTCCAAGACAATTTAATCAAATAGCAGATAATATGGCTAACCTAGTGTTAGATTGGCATTTATCCCATCAATATACCATTACACATACATAACTCATCAAAAGTCTATCACATCATATAAATTAGACATCATAAACAAAAACCATCATCACATGTGAACATCACAGAGATCCCAAAATGTATATATAATATATATATTGGTCAATGTGCCATCAATGTTTACAAAAATAGTACATCAAGTACAACATCTGTAGGCAAGTGACCATCTCATTCCTATAGGTACAAAACCAGTGTCACAGCCCCATATACAAAATAGGCTCACAGGCCTCTATAAATATAAAAATCCATGTCAAGAGACACTCATGGCACCTCTACAGAACCACGACCTGGTCCTCCCTCTAGAGGAGGTACCCCACCAGCTATAGGTCCCTCAGGCCCTGGGGGAAACTACTCAATCATCACCTCTCTTGCCACATCTTCTCTACGGATCAGATTATGTGACTCCACCGGAAGCCCAATACACTTCTCCAGGATCCCCTCATCCTGAATACACACCCACATCCCCTTGGGCACTCCCTGTATTACCGCCTCTAATCGATGACAAAAATCCTCAAACTCTCCCCCGGCCCCCACTGGAGGAGCATGTGACGACCTTGCACCGGGGTCATCATAACGATGTCTCCTGGATGCTCTCTCATCATTAATGGGCCTCTCCCCAACCTCCTCTCCTCTTCATTGTTTCCCTACCCGCAACTCTCCCCGTGGTGGTCGCACGGGCCCCTGATGAGTTGATGTTGTAACCAACTCAACCTCACACCCGCGAGGTCCCACATATGCACATACAACAAACAAATGATAGAATCACCATCCATATATACATAATGAACATGCTATACTATCTAAAAATCAAAACATCAAATATAACATCATACCTCTGCGGTCGAACACCTCTCCAGGAGGTAGCACCATATCCGAATCATCCTGAAAGTCCACCCCAAAATACGGATATCGAAGTATGATATGTGGCGTCTGACACCACACCTGTGTAGCCTCAGTCGTGAAATAATGTCCACCCTCCCTACCACCATGGCAAACCAAAAACATCGCCCACTGCCTAAGTTGTGGTTCTTCCATTCCCGAGGCATCTAATAAAACTCTCGAGTGAAACATGGGAATCCTCTCCAAGAACCATGCTACCAATATGGACCCAAAGGAAAACTCCCTTGAGTCAGCAGCTCATAACCTATTGAGTTTCCCCACGATATTAGCATGTAGCATCAAGTTCTAGGCAAAATGCTCACCCACCAATGCCCTCTTCATGATCCTTAGCTGACCCACACTGATCCACTGAGTTGCGAGATATCCATACACTCTCACAATCATCGATGCAATGCATTGATTCACAATGGCGTCCATCTCCCTAATACTCACCATGAATCTTGACATGAAGTTCTCCCTCGAACAATAGGTTTGGGCTAAGACAACCAAATGTCCATCTTCATGTACCACAGGCTTCGCTAGTAGAAGGGTTCCTCAAAACGGGAGCCCAGTCACAAAGTACACATCCTCCATCCAAGAGAATGAGATATTCTCACCTCAGACAATAAAACACTACAGATCTAGAATCCACATAAAAATTAAGAACTGTAGCAAGTACTCTTGTTCCCTCACTAGTGAGCACTAAAAAAACTTCAGCAACCCGCAAGCTGCCAAAGAACCCCATACAACCGGCTCCTCATATCTCACCGCCTCTCTCAGGCACGCCCAATCCCTCTCCCTCCAGTGGATCGGCATCACCAACTGGTAGCCTGCATCCACATATACAAGATTTTACCAACCATCACAACTCATAAAAACATCAAAATCTCCAAAAAAAATTAGTTTTTACACCCTTCAGCTTTGCCTCAGAGGTGCATATTTTTTCCCCATAGGTGCACACATATGCGCGCCTTCTCACCCCATATTCACACACTCATGCGTGGCTATTGGAAATATAGGAGTGCACCCATGCGCCCCTGTCACATCAATAGACGTGCATCCTAGCATGCCTATTCGCCCCACAGTTGCACACACATGCACAACTATCAGGAACAAAGCTGCGGATAGATGCATTGTTGTGCTTTGCATAGGCACGCATCCCATGTGCCCCTGTTTTCCCCATTTTAGTGCCCCTATGTGCGGCTCTCCAAATTATAGCCATGCAGTTGTGTGCGCGAAACACTCAATTGCCCCAGATCTAGGGGGCCTACCCTCACAAAACCTCCTTTGTACAACCATCTGTACAATCCCTACTCAAAAAAGAACCCCTAGCTACTGTGAAGGAGGATACAACCACTAACCTAAAACTCATTGATCCTAAATTGGCTGGCTCAATCTCCCAGAATCTCCAAATCTCTACTCAAATCTCTCGTCCAATCACTCTGGCACTAGGTACAAATGAGGTCCAAATGTGGGCCCTACAACTAGATATCGTCCCTTTTTCTAAGCTTCCATACTCCATTCCGGGAGCTCCGAGCATCCATTTTCCGATCCGTCTTCAACCACAGGAGAAGGATCCTACCACCTACACAGTCATAGTCCATGAGCCACCATCCATCCTCGGCCCCTGGGGAGAATTTTTCTCACATCACTCCCAGGTACGCATGCTTATGTTCAAAATTATCAAATAACCATTATATGATTTATCTTCAGATATTTTTCACGTTGGGTATTTAGTTTTCATGTGTACAGGTACTTGGTCACCACAAATTAGCATAGCCCTTTCAGGTATAAAATCACTACTGGCATGTAATGATTCCCTCTGAATATGAATTTCATCTCCCAGTCACACCCTCCGATATTTTCCTCTAAGGTCCCCTCATCCGGCTCTGTAGTACTCACATCTCCGCTGCATTTCAGTACTGTCACCCGGTATCACTCTTCCCCACATGAGTTGTCCCATTTATAGTCCCCCTTGACACTTTCACACTCATGCTTCTTTCACCCCTAGGGCTGGGAGTCCTCATAGTCTTTGAATTCCCGAGAATTAGCCGCATGCTCCTTTTCCTCATTT
Source organism: Picea glauca (assembly GCA_000966675.3). Taxonomy (NCBI): domain Eukaryota; kingdom Viridiplantae; phylum Streptophyta; class Pinopsida; order Pinales; family Pinaceae; genus Picea; species Picea glauca. The sequence goes on along the minus strand of JZKD02S1693767.1, from coordinate 20,403 downwards.
TCTAACTTCCCCATAACAGACTCCCACATCATATCATTATGATTCACATTTGACTGCACCTCCGCAGTATCATTCACACTCCATCTCGTCCACCATCAATTTTATCATCTGCAGATTGTCCTCCATTCATTTTACCTAATATAGAAACCCACCTATGGGGCCCCCAAACTCCACCTATTTTCTACACAACTTGCGCCCTCATAGGCCAAGCCATGTTGCACTAGGGCACCCATTTTTGTATCTATACGCTCATCCCAAATGATTCTTTGTTTATTTGGTAATTGTAAAAAGCCTTTGTTTCCAGCCTTTACATAGCTTTTTGTCGTCACCCTTGGTGACCTTCCTTTTCCAGCAAAATCAACCCATGTCGCCCTTGGTTGGGGCATTCATTACCTTCTCCTCCTTTTGAAATCATCCATAACCCTGAGTATCCCACAGTTCATTTACCCTTGATCTCTGAGTTTGTCCACTTTGTCACACCTCTGGCATAATTTAACCCTAGTCTAGTCGCCCCCCTGATGCTAGATTCAGTTCCATGGTTGTTGCCACTTATCCTTCACAAATATCCCCAACCAAGGGTAGTATTGAGTCTCAGCACATCTCGAATTCATCCATGTATCTCCTCAGTCTCTGATACTACCATGTGGATTTCATGAAGCCCTTTGCTTCTTGGCATCACATCTCCCTTCCTGTCGACATCAACACAGTTTCCATAAGGGCGACAGTATCTTGACTCTCATTACCTTCACAATGAGGTGTCTCAGACGGCACATAGATAGGCATCATTGATCTCTGTTGTAGTTGACCCCCATGAAATTCGACTTCAACAACTTATCATGTTTCAGTGGGTCTTACTTTGCGACTATTGCAGTTGTTTTTATTTTTCGAAGACCTCTGAAATTTGATAGCCTATCAATGTCTGCATATCATCGACACTTCTTATAGGTGTCATTGCCTCTTTTCATAGTTTGTTCACCATCTGAATGGTCTTCTACTATTATCAACATGCCCCCAAGGGCATTTCAGTTGTCTACATCAACACACAACTTCAGTTACTATATTCCACATTTTTGAGTTACATGACACGAGCATGGGGCATTCCCGCCTTGTTTGTACACAGTTTTATTTTTCCACACCTTGTGAAAGGTTTGGGTCCTACAGGCTCCCCTCTCCCTCCAATGGGTTACTCTTGAAATCCTCCTCAACACTTTTTCTTACAAAGGTACTCTCAGTAGAAGAAACATTGATGTATTTGGGCTATACGTATGCTCCTAACCTCACATGTCAGGGGGCATTTGTTATCACTGGATATTCTTCTACAAATGGTTACAGGAATCCAACATCTTCAAAACACCCATCATTTCATCCATGGCCCATAAAATGAATTTCCAAAGAGCACAAAACTATACAACTGGTTAAAAAATAAGCATGCGCTAAGGATACAAAGGCAATGCGCACATGTACGATAGTCGAATAATGTCTAAAAAGAGAATATGCACCCAATGCACGACTGTGGAAACAAAAATCCACGCACACCTCAGAACGATGCATTTATGATTTTGGTCGGCAATCCACCCACTTCTGGTTCATCTCCCAAGTCGATTTGACACCCAAATCCGAGCTGAATCCAAGTGGGGGGTTGGTGAAAGAGCTAAGGGTGCCCTAAAGAACCCCTTGTTCACACCAAATACTAGTTGAATAATTCCTTAAAGATTTTCTATAAAAAGAGGCCATGGGTGCACTATATTTTCAAGGAATTCGTTTGCATTTTTGTGTTGCCTATATTCTCTTGGAGGATCCTCTTTCCTCATCAAGAGCATACAAGCACCATTTCATTTAGCCATTCATATCACCTCTTGAGTGAATGTGCTTTGGATTTTCCTCACCATTTCCTTTTAGTTTGTTACTTGTAAGAAGATCTCAATCATTGGGGGTTGAATAGCCCTCACTTGGAGGAAGAGTGGACCTATAAGTCTCTCTTTCTCTTTGGTGTTTTCCCACTAATACAACTTATCCATTGGTGGCATGAATGGTGTTTAATTTTTGTTCTATTTTTATTATGCACTCTATTTTAGTTTCTTGTATTGTTATTAGCTTATTTCTTTGCTTATTTTTTATGCTTGATGTTTCTAACTCTTACATTCACTGTTGTCTTGTCCATCTAACCCAATTGGACTTGTAAGCGTCCTTATTTTTTTCATTTAGGTAATGAAAGGGATGCACCAATTATATATCATTTCTACATGCTTTCATATCTTTGTTGTTGAGGACAATATGGATGTATAAAGATTTGGGTCATGTGCTCAATGATGGTGTTCTTCGGACGTTCTAAAGAGGGAGGCTTCTAGCCTTATCTTGTTAGCATTTTCATTTATATAACATACTTGAGATTAGAGTTTATTTATGGGTGTCATTATATTTGTTGTGGTTATCCCCTAGCCATAGAAAGATTTTCCACATAATAGAATTGACGAATCCACTGGGGAAGATCTCCCTTTTGGGGTATTGGGTGTTTTTTCTCCTTTATTTTCTCGCCATTTTCTTGAGTTTCTATATCGCTTGTTTCTTGAAATCCTTTATTTCTCCTTGTATCTGAGTTTCTTGGCCTAGCCCTTTCCCAGACAATGTCTTCTTTGACATACATGCATTTTCACTTGATATTCATGTACATACACCAGATGTATTTTTTTAGGGTGCGTACATACACTTATGTTCCTAGAACAATCACATACATTGTGGTGAGAATTATCCCCCTACGGATAGGTTGATTTCCCCTCACTTGGGTTTCCTACAAGTGATAAATCCTCTAACAAATGGACATTGACATCCTCCTATCTAAGTATTTTGTTTTTCTTTTGGGAGGGTTGAGAGACAAGGAGATAAGGTACGTGCACCCTATTTTTGACGTTTGTCCTTTTTACTCCAATGGTTTATCCCCGATCCAAGCAACTCCCTTACATAGTAAAACCTATAAGAACATAGAAACCTTATCCTAATACTATATATGATTAGGTAATAGCAACCCCACCAACTTGATAACTTACACCAAGTAATCAAATAGACAAGAAATTTACAAGAAAGTCTAAGATAAATAGTCAATGTTATTTTATTAAATGAAAAACATGAATCTTACAACCTGGTGATGTTGCACTCCTCCAAGCTTCCTTCTTCATCCCTTGAACGCAAATCCAAATCAAATTCTTCACATAAAAAAAGGTTTGTCTCTCCTTGAAAACATCATACGTTTGATATGCTTTCCTTTCCTCCCCTCTCACTCTGAAATGGCTTGGTTATATAGATTCATAAGAGCTCAACCACTTAGGATAAATTAGGGACTTGTTTTAGAAAATAATAGATCTTGGTAAGGGATGAGTTATCTTAATAACAAGTTTATTCCCATCATAGGATAGAATCCAAGTTAGAACTAATTTGGTGAAAAAACCCAAGAAGATCTTATATTCTTCTCGAAATCTTCCCCTAGAATCATGCACTTTGACCTTATCAGGATGGTTGATCCCATATAAGGGAAGACATAGTGACTAGGTCAGTCCTATAACATAGTTTCAAGGGGATGGTCGCTCTCCATAGTTGAAATGGGAGCTTCCATGGTCAAACAGAGCCAAGTCTCAGTGAAAAGGCCAAATTGTTAAGGTTTAAAGGTTTCTTCTTCTTCTTGATGCTAAGGGGATGTAATGGATCATTCATGCATGGTGTTGAGGTGGATACACTTAGGAAAAGTGAAACAAATAAGGTACGACACTTAGCAGAGTTGACCATGGAATTTGCAACAATAACGTCACCATGCAGAGTGAAGTGTGACACTTGCGTCACTTAGAAAAGGGTGACAAAATGGTGTATAACAGATGCCCCCCAAAGTGTGAGATTAGAGGATAAAAACAATGGTCGAAAAAATTTGTAATAATGTGGAATCAAGGGAATGAAGTCATAATACCTGTCGAAAAAGAAAGCAAACATCCATCAATATACATATATCATCCCCAAGGTAGGCATACTCATGCTTAGAATAATCTAACTCAAAGCATGGTCGTCTACCAATACACTGTGGATCCATGAAAGCACTGACTAAGGATATGGCCATCGAACATACAATGTGGATCCATATCTCTATGACTCGATAAAAGTGTAGCCACGATATTGTACACAATAGAGCTACAACATGACAACACATAGCCACAAACCAATAAAATGTGGATCTATGTCAGAATATATATCACAACTTCATAATCTCTATCATAGCCTAGGGAAGGCAGATAAAACAAATGAGTGTTTACTGGATAGTCCCCCTAGGGTCTTCAATCTCGATCATGAATAATATGAATCCAACCATGTGAATAGAGGTCTTGGAATTGAACATGGTAGAAACCACTTGATTACTGGTTAATGATGTATATCGTTAAAAAGTGTGAGGGGAATCACTGATTATGAAAATTACTCCCAAGGTACTCTGGGTACATTCCATTGAATGTGAATATATGATATGAATTCAAATGCTCCTGGAGTCAATAAATCAGGGGTCAATGATGTAAAACCCATTGTCGAATGTGAGGAAACCTGCCATTGAGGCATGCAGGCTCCAAGGTAATAACTAGTTTCTAAGTGTAATCCCTGGATAATGTGATGATGTCTATGGAAATAAACTCGTCGAAGGAGGGCTATGATGTATCCGCCATCATCGACACAAAACAAGTAAATATAGTAATGAATAATGATGGATCAAATTATGGTGAACTGACACAGGGGTGAAAACATAGAGGTTGACTTACCTTGAACATATGGAGGCACAACAAATGACTTGGTAGCATTTACTGAACAAAGTATGAATACCAAGTATGATTTTGTGATGAAAACCAATGGATCTCTCCAAAGGAGTCGAAAGAGTATGACGATGCATGGAATGGGAAAAAAACCAAGGGTTCTCTTATGAAGGAGTCAAAAGAGTATGACGACACACGAGATTCAAACAAGTTCCATGTCCGAGGGCGACATCAAGCTACCATAAATGAAATGATTAACCCATTTCTCAAAATCCCCCCCCCCCCACTTATGTAGGTGAGTACGTCTTTTATTTTTAATGATCTTGAAGAGGATAACAGATTTTTGGTATAGCTCATCCTTCGGATGAGTCCCTCGTCATATGTTTAATGAACCCAAAAAAGGAGGGGTTCAGTCCCATATGGGTCCTGGATATTGGACTCACATAGGTCCTTCGATTCATAGTTTTATGAGCCCAAAGAAGGTAAAATTAGTGGTTTTTCACATTTAGAGAGTGTGAAAAAAACTTAAATATGACTCCATGGATGCCTTTTTCATAAATTTAGTCTCCAAAGATCAAAAAAAGTGTAAAACATTATAGGGGATAACTCTTCTAATCATGTTTGATTAGAGTAGTCATTTTTCATAATTAGTCTCGCGAGGCCGAAAAAGAGATAAACTCCCACTTGAAATACACCCTTTCAAACCTTTTAATGAGTGTGAAAGGAATCAAGCTCACACGACAATCTTTTAATGTTTAGAGAGTCTGAAAAGAGATTAAATGAGACTCCAAAGAGTTCCTTTTTCATATAGATTTTAATAGTTCGATAAAGAGATAAAAGTTTACTCATTAACCTATTCTCAAGTGTTAATGAGAATGATAAAGAAAAAAGACTAATTTCGTTCTAGAAAAAACTATTATGTTACGAGGGGAACGACCCTCAAGTGAGGATCACTCCTAGTAGGATGTCTCTTTAGAGGTATTTCCCCCCCATATTGTGTGATATAATCTAGTATTTTCACTCCATCATGATGTCCAGAGGCTGAAGACCTGACCCCCAAACATCATTTCCTCCGATGATTGTTCTTCTCTCCTTGTTTAGGTGTCTAGTTACTAATGGGAACACTTTCACTAGGCGGAGGAAAATAAGGTTCGAGTAGTCGATCTAGAGGAAGACTTGATTATAATGAGGGAGGGCCTATTTCATTTTTTAATGATATTGACAGAGATAATGAACTACACTTGTAAGGTAGGTTTCATTTTTACACAAGCTTGAAACTAGAAACTATGCTTGAGGCCCTCTATTTCATTTTTTAATGAGCTTGACATAGAAACGAGCACTTTGTTCGAACCCGGTTTCTTTTTTTAATGATCTTAAATTCAACAAATAAACTATGCTCAAAGTTGGGTTTCATTTTTTAATGAGCTTGAAATCAACAAATAAACTATGCTCAAAGACCTCTACTTGATCATGGAATCCAAGAGGACAATTGAAAATTCCATGGTCCATTATGCTAAGTGTTGTACCTTATTTGTTTCACTTTTCCTAAGTGTCTCCACCTCAAAACCATGCATGAATGATCCATTACATCCCCTTGAGCATCAAGAACAAGAAGAACACACCTTTAAAACCTGAAAAAATTGTCCTTTTTCACTTAGTCTTGACTCTATTTGACCATGGACATTCCCATTTTCACTTTGGGGGAGAGAACATCGCCTTGACACAGTTTTAGGGGAGTGACCATGATGCTCTGTCTATAGTGGAGAGAACATCTTGTGCATGATTCTAGCGGAGGATTTCGATAAGAATCCAGGATCTTCTTGGGTTGTTTTCTTGGTTTTGTCACCAGATTAGTTCAAAATTGGAATCAATGATATGATGGGAATAAATTTTTTATGAAGATAACTCATCCCTTACCAAGATCCATTCTTTTTTGAACAAAGTCCCTAATTTATCCTAAGTGGTTGAGCTCCTATGAATTTATATAACTAGGTCATTTCAGAGTGAGAGGGGAGGAAAGGAAATCATATCAAACTTATTATCTTGTCAAGGAGAGACGAACCTTTGTTTATGTGAAGAAGTTAAGATGGATTCATGTTCAAGGGATGAAGAAGGAAACTTGGAGGATTGCAACATCATCAGGTTGTAAACTTCATGCTTTTAATTTAATAAAATAACTTGACCTACTTCTCTTAGAATTTCTTGTATATATAATTACTTGGTGTAAGTTATCTAATCATAGATATTAGTAGGAGAATGTTTCTTTGTTCTTGCAGGTTTGACTACATAAGGAAGCTTCTTGTATTGGGGCTCAACCATTGGAGCGTCGAGGACAAACATCATAAATCAGGTGCACATACCTTCTCTCCTTCTCTCTCAACCTTCCCACAAGAAAATATAATACTTAGCTAGGAGGGTGTTAGTGTCCATTTGTTATAGGTTTTATCACTTGTAGGAAACCCAAGTGAGGGTAACTCAACCTCTATGTAGGGGGAGAGTTCTCACCACAATTCACTAGTACATTTGGCCCATTTTTCGATCCCATTTCAATGCCCATCTGAAGGTTTCTCATCTCACTTCCAACAAACCCAATTTCTAGGTATTAGTCAAACCCTTTTCATCACATTATTGATGGTAGAACATTCTGTCAAAATTTTGATGTATTAAACTATCACATGGAATCTATGGAGGGTTTTACGAAACAAATGTTTTTTGCATAGAATTGTCGCAATTCTAATAATCACATCATTGTTAATATGGTGAAAAATCTATCTTCTATGTCACATATTCTATGAAACCTTCATTAGACAACCCATTGTAATTTTATTGACAACAACGATCATTATTGCGACATAGTTGCGAGTAAGTACCATCATAAAGTCAATGTGCACTCCATCGAAATTTTTAATTTATGTTCACTAGCCTATGATATCGTAGTGATTCTCTATGGTGCCTAGTCCATCCAAGATCCAACAATATGGCGTGATAAAATCATCAGAGGCATGACACCATGGTGGGAAAAATCCGTCAAAGTAGTAATGCATGAGATCTCTGAGTCCTGAATGGAATGGGAAAAATGATCATCAGAGGTCTGATGTATTCATAATAAAGTGAAAAAAACAAATTTGCATTGGATATAGGGAGTAGGTTGATCCAGATGCAGATGACAATGTTCTTAATATATGATGATATATAAAATTAGGATTAGGGTTTCCATTGTTGCATAAAACCATAATTCAAGATGGTTTGAGTGTTGATAACTAAAAATGCACAGTCACACTTCATAAATACATGTTTATATTTTAAACTATAATTTATTCCCTTGTGTGGAAATGCATGCCAAGCTTCACTAAAATGCACACCCATGTCTTAACATGTTGGAATATTCATCAATACTAAGAGGGGGGTGAATGAGTATTGATCACTATTTACCATTTTTAATATTAAGCATGCCATATACACATTAACCATTAAAAATGCCATTCATCATCACATAAAACCACGCACATAACACAATGTTTTTACATGGAAACCCAAATGGGAGAAAACCACATAATGATTTTCTTGTATCATGTTAATATTACATTCATAGGAAGCACCAAATTCCAAGATTATCGAGCATCAACTGGAAGGAGGAACCAACCCCTTGATTTACAGGAACCAACTTGAAGGAAGCTCCAACTCCTTGATTTATTAGCAACAACTGGAAGGAAGAACCAACCCCCTGATTTATAGGCACCAACCTTGTATTACAAAGATTATAGGAACCAACCTATCGGAGACACTAATATCCTCAACTGAGCACCAAATAAATAAGATGTAGGCACCAACCTACTGGAGATACTAATTTCCTAAAATGAGCACCAACTCAATAATATATCACCAATCCAATATCTTCATACAAAAATTACTTCTGAATTCACATGCATGCTTCATTCCACGAACAATCCTTCAAACCCTAGAAAGCCTCATAGAATCATTCCAGAATATAATCACTAAAAACAACATCCAATGACAGTAAAATCCATTCATGAAAGAATCCACTAATGACATAATCCACTTGCAACAACATCACAACTTCATAGCATAGCATACCAAAACATCACAACCTCATGACAATGTCACGAAAAAATCACAACTTCATATTAGAGAATATGGAAGCATCATGAGAACATCACAACTTCATAGTAGAGCATACGACAACATCACAACTTCATAGAAGACCATACTAAAACATCACAACCTTATGGAAACATCGCATCCTTATATCATAACTTGAGAATAACAAAGACCTTAAGAGAATCCCTTAGACTTGTCTTGCAAACCAAGAAGACACCCCAACACCTTGACTAAAATTCAAACTTGATCTCTTTCTTGGTTTCTCTAAAAATGCAAAATTCTATCCTATATTTATATTAATTTTGTCCGCAAAAGTTAGTTGATCCGACCTTAGTTTTTTGGCTAGGTTGTCAGATGGAAAAATTCATATCTCCTCATTCCTAGGGAGTTAGAGGGACTTCCATATACCATTGGAAAGTTTTCAGGATAATTTTTCCAAACATGTAAATTGTGATTCCATTTGAGTTAATAAGGTATGGTAAAAATTCCCTCAAAGATATGGTATCCAAATTGACCAAAAATAATACTTTCAACAATCTCCATCTTACAATCTATATATTGGAGATACGTAGGATTATAATATTTATCTTATACATATTGTAGTCTCAATTTGTGTACAACTCAAAGTGGGCATGCGGAAACAACCACATGTTATCTCATCCTGTGTGCTCCATGCTTAAAATATATGCCATAAGGGAACCAATTTGGCGTTATATACACTTATGTCAAGGCTCCTTTAAGGCTTTTGAAGGCTTCTTCAAGGCACTTCATGTGGACACATAATAATTTATTTTAGGGGATACTTCACATCATCATGGCTTTGGGGGCTTCTTCAAAGGTATTTGATATTTACTTGTCTTCATGGCTTCACGACTTCATGGCTTCATGACTTTATGTCTCTAAGGATTCAACAATATTTATTAAACAATCTCACTCTATCACTGCCACATAATCATAATCACTATTACATCATCATCATAATTGCCACATCATCATCATTGTTTCCACTTTGACATCAATGACAACATTTTATCAACAATCTCCCCCTTTTTCATTGATGACAACACCTTCTTCCTTTTGCAGTGATGCATGCTTACTCTATCCATCACTTTGTTTTTCTTCGCCTTTTACATAAATGGAAAATGGATCATTTTTTATTTTATCATGTGACCCCCTCTATCACCAACACTTTGTTCCTCTCCCCTTTGACATCCAATATAAATAGTTGCTCCCCCTTTGGAATTTCATGATTCTCTTTCTTATTATATTTCTCCCCCTATCTTCATGCTTTCATATATTGTCATTTAACTCATTTTGTTTCTCCATGCATCATCAATGGTTCCTTATTTTGAATATAGTGCTATATTTGTGAGCATCTTTCCTTTTCGACAATACTCCCCCCTTGAATGCTTTGACTCTTCTTTCTCTATCTATGCAAGAACTCACAGTTTCCTCCTAATGTTTCTTTACTAGTTCATTCTCCAATTTGCCTTCTAATGCATCCTTATTTCTGATAATTTTACACATTGCTTGTCATTTGGTTTGGACCCATTATAATGAAAGTTGTAGGTTGGGAAAATCCCGACCCAACCACAAATCAAGTGCGATAATTTAAGAATCCTACACCGAATGTCACCTTGATGTAGGTCACACACTTCAAGGGTGACTAGGTCACTCTAGGGAGGCGATCTCAGTGACCCCGGGGTGATTTAGATGGAGATAGACATGGATGTAATTGAATCCCCTATAGCTCAAGTCTAAGTGGGATGAAAGGTGGTAAAAGATTCTGTGTAAGTCAAGTAAATTTTTCCCAAATGTATAATACTTCTCTAGATGATTGTACCTTCCCAAGACATAAGAACAGACACTTTGCAATGATATATGTTAGTTGGATTATAAATTTAATCTCATTTTCCCTAATTTCCAACTGAACTGACAGTTTATATCAACAAATAAAACATCTAAATTAGCATACAAAGATCTAAACTAGTCAAATAAATCAACATCAAGATTAGCAATTAATAAAGGCTGAAATATGGCTCTTAAGAAGCTAGAGAAGATGTTTTTTTTAAACATGTTTTTTCTATATAATATTTCAGCCTTATGGATGTAGAATTCAATGGTATGCAGAAGAAAATCCAACCATTAAAAAGTTCGAATAGCTAGCCCAAAAGATGCGCCCTAGTTGGTAGACTAGCTGAGTGATGTTAGAGAGCTAGTCTAGGGTTAGTGTAGGAGTTATGATAGTGTTAGTAGCTAGGGTTATGCAGCCCTAATGGATGTAGATTAAATTTTGTAACACAAATTAGAGTAGTGGGAGAGAGGGGATGCCCTAGTGGGGGAAGACTTCTCTCAATGAGGCAAATCGACTTCAAGCAAGAAACCTTTCAAACGACCAAAAATTGTGTCTCCCAAGGCAATGATTTTATATCTCTAATGAAAAAATGCATGACTAGTGCCTTTACTATTGGATTAATTTAGTCAAATAAACAAATATCTTATAGAAACTACCTCCTTGGGGGTGTAATCCCTTTTACTTCCCAAGGCAAGTTTCTCTAGGCTAGGGTTTAAGCTAAGAGGGTGTATGCCCTTACACTTCTCTTAGAAAACCCTTGTATAATTAATGAGATGTAGCAATAAATGGTGAATACTATGGTAGGGGCATATTCCCTTACACTTCCCACCTAGATCCTAGCATAAAAAATGATAGCATAATAGTAGAAAACCATACCAAGATCAAGAGAAATGCCAAGATAATCCACCATAAGAGATAGAAAAACATCATCCAAGGATAGCGCCTCACTTCTCCATCAACCATTCATCAACATAGACATAAAAAGGTGCACAAGAGATAAAAAGAGCCAAGTGTTAGGAAAATTTCATACCAAGTCTTCTCACAAGAGGGAGAGTTATGATTAAAATGAGATATTATGATCTCTATTTATAAAAAATGTAGCTAACATAGTTCGTCCACAAATTGAGTAAACAACAAGATTAGGGGTAAAAAACCCTAATATTTCCCCCTTAACAAATTAATATTAAACAATTCACTTAAAATTTCACTTTTTTCACAAACAAAACTCTAATTTAGGAGGACGTCACCCCTTTAGGAGATGTTTTTCTACTTTGAGGAAGTTGTTGGTGTTGGAGAAGCATGGGTAGCCCTCCAAAGGCCACATGTCAAACATCTAAGAACTTGCATCATGGTGAAGACCTTTCTCCCCTCAGACATCCATGTGTCAAAAGAGTGGCATCTCAGCACCATGCCCTAGGCCCAAAAGCATGACGCCAAGCTCAAAATAGGACGTTTTACCCTTCCTAGGAAAATCGTTTGGCAAGTGAGGGATGGGCTAGGTTGTCCAATTCATCATCAAGGTCGTCCAAGTCTTATCTCTCTCATCTGGCATGAGGGCACTTGGCATCCAACCTGTGGTCTTGCAGCCCCATGGACTCCCAAGCTAAGCTTATTCTCCCAAAATTGTCCACCAACTAGGTCCTGCAAAGACAAATTAACACGCCCTCCAAGGATCTCATGTAATAACATCATGATAAGTAAATCAAATAAATAAATAATCCATCCAAGCATGTGCATCAAAGATCACTACATCAAACAATTAACATCTCAAAGACACTATGCGACTTGTCAAGCTTGAATATGGGAGGGTTGATGAGGTGTCCTATTGGGTAGATCTTTCCCTAGGTCAAGGAGAGTTTCCAAGAGAAACCTCTCTAAGCCATGTAAATTGTATGCAATGGTTTGGGTCAAGAATCAATGGGCATAGGTCTCATGACATATAAGGGGTCATAGTGTCTCATTCATGGGTTCCTTTGTAGAGGGTGTGTGGTACCTTCATTTGCAATGCAATTTTTCCAAGCCCGTCAATTGCCTTTTATCTTTATTTATTTATTTTCTTTCAATATATCATAAGGAGAGGTTGAAGGTCACTACCCTGGCTGGTGACCAGGTGGTGGAAATATCATCCAAAAGCACCTAATGGAAATGAGAAGGTTGGCTCGTGATGAGACTCCATTTCTCCTAGCCATGGAACTGAGAGCCATTATCTAGGTTTGGTGACCGGATGATAGTAATTTCATACCACTAGATATTCATGGACGTGATAGGTCAGCTCGTGATGAGACCTTCTATCCTTCAACTAACCTTTTAATCATTCTTTATTATATTGTGGGTCCCCTTTATTCAAATATAAGCGTTTCATTGTTTTCTTGGGTGATCCCTAGGAGAAGCATATGGAAGGTTTATAAAAGGATTTTATCTTTTACCTGACATCAATCCCTCCAAGCCTTTAGCCCCTTCTTCCCATAGAATGAGGGACAACCCCGTCTTGGGTCAATACAACCTAAAATCCGAAGGGATAAGAAAATGGAGGGAAATAATGATGGAAATTGGTGAGTATGGTCGAGAATGGTACGATGGATCATTAAGGGAGTTCCCAATATAAAACCCATCCCCAAGGAAAATCACTTAATAGGGAACCATGTCAACCACCAAGGTGAAGCATGGAAAAATGCATAATGTCCAAGCATATATCATGAAATCTAGAGAAATATAAGATACAACATAATCAAATGGATTAGATATTGAAATGATTCTCACCATAATACTGAATTTTTCCTCATGGAGCAAGGCCCACTACCTTCCGAAAGCTAGCTGGTGTGGTGGATGCCATTTTCAAAATTGTGACCATGTGTGGTCGTGAGTGGGTTTTCCATCTGTGCAAAAGGGTATTTCTGGTCATGTAGTCTCTCGACACTCCATATATGCAACCTGAGGGCCTAGATACATGATCTCTTTAGTTATCCACAGAATGGGGATAACATTTGGCTCCTACCTGGGGACATGTGCTCATCGTAGATTCAATAAGAACCGCAACATATCCTGGTAAACCTGTTCTTGCAAGGAAACATCAAACTGTGAAGTGTAGGATGGCATACTCATACTTGTTCTCATATGATGATAATCAAATTACAGTAAGCTAGAAAAAGAAAATTTTGAAATTTTTCTAAAAAATAAATAAATTCTAAGCTAAGCATGAAATCAATAGTGGAAGCAGAGAAAAAGAAAATGAAATGCATCTAAACTAGTATGAGAAATCAAGATTCAAATACAGGGAATCAAAATGATTTACCTACTTACCTAAAGCACGGGACCTAAAGAAGTCATGTGACCTGGATGTGAGGTTGGAGAAGAGACCCATCTACTGGTAGTGGCATATTTCTCCCGTCTAACATTGCTAGATAGTACCTCTCTTTTTCATACTTCTTCTTGATGATGTAAGGGCCAAGCCATAAATTGTTATATTTTTGTACATACCTGGGATCACCCTTTATTTTGTCCCACATCAACAAAAGACTTCCTTCACTGAAATCAATGCAAGGTATACTCTTATCATATGGAGGCTCTATGTGAACTGTATCTTTGATGATTTATTCATGTTTCTCATCATATTTCTTCAAAATTTGGATAGACCAAGGTTCCTTCCCATGGTATTTTGCAAGGTTGTCTTTATATTGATATGTCCATGGAATAAGTGTGTCTATGGATTCCTCCTTCATAAAAGGTAGCTCATATGGATCATATTCAATGGTCTGTGGGAGTACATCATAATCGCATTCATTGGCATAATAAGGACAGTCATGATCCATCATGTGTCTATCAAATTTCTCTTGATTGTATAGTATATGAAAAGTTCCATACCCCATAGGAATGTGTGCATGGGTGAGATCCATGCTAAGTAAGCCCCCAAGAGTAGTAGACCAGCTCCTAGATAAAAGCATCCCCCAAGCATCTGGAACGTCGATCGCTACAATGTCCATGAAAATGCTTATATGTAGAAATTCAATGAGGATGACCTCAACATCCTCACATACCTCGAAAACTTTGAACTTTGTGGAATCAATACCACATAAATTTCCATAAGGTCAGGTTGTCTTCAAGCCAAGCTATTTCATTACCTTCAATGATATGACATTTGTTGAGGCCCCTGAATCAAGCATGCAATTGTTCAAATGAAGGTCATTCATGCCTAGTGAAAGATAGAAAGGAGGGTTATTGTCCCTTGGCCAATCGAGATACATATTGTTTAACATGATGGAAGGATACTTCATCTCGGCTGGCACCTATAAGACTTTCAAAATTTCCCTTTCACAGAAGGAATATTACATATCTCTGCCATTGGGACCATCACATTCATTTTTATAAACATGATTGCAACATATATATTCAACTAAACGTCATTTGTAGGAGTTTTCTTAGGAATCAACTCACATACTGAGGGTGGAGGTGGTGGAGCCATATTTTTTGCTGATGGAAGATGAGTACCGGGTTGTGATGGAGGGGCTGCAGTTTTTTTTCTTCTGTAGGTTAGAATTTACCTCCTCCTCAATTCCTTCTTCTGATCATCTGTCAATTTAATTAAGGCCCAAAGTCTCCCCTCTCTTTCTCCTATTCTTATGGATTCATTTATTTGTTCTTGAGTAACTTGTTCATCATTGAGATTGCAAATCATTAAGTTTATATCATCAGGGTAATCTTTGTCTTGTCGGGGGAAGTCATCTTCTCTGTGGGCCTCTTGGCATGGGAGACACAAATATTCTATATAAACTATCCCAATAGGTTTCAAAGTATTTGGGGCCTTTTCCTCTTGTTGAGGTCTTGGTTTCCAACCAGTGGCATCTCTTTGTTGTCTAGCAAATTGAGGTATGGGAGAATATTGATTTCTTTTGACTTTAGTTATACGGTTCATAAGGTGATTTTTCACCTGATCAAACTGATTATTCATTTGGTCTATATTCTAAGGAAGGAGAGCAATTAGATCAGGAACACTATTGTTGGAAACCTTATTCCTTGATTTTTTCTTGCTACGAGAGTACTGAAAAGGTTCTATTTTTGAATCAAGGATATTTTCTTCAATGTCGATACTGAACTCTTTATCATTTGCCAATGACGTGGGATTTTTATCTTTAAGAATGTCTCAGAACTATCCTTCAAAGGAATTCATGTAAAGGAGATGAATTAATGATGTTGTAGGACGGTAATTTGTTGGAATTTGACTATACAACCTGTGAAATATGGAAATTAATTCCCTCACCATTTCATTCTCCATTTTATTTATTTGATTGAACTGAGTCCCAAGTGTCCCACCATCATATTTTCTTGACCATCTTCTTTTGAATAAGGTGGAAAAAGCATCATAGATCATGATATGATTATCAGGGAGTCCTATGAACCAATCAAAGGATTCTTCAGTTAATGATGAAGGGAATAGTCTCATGGCGACATCTTCATGATCAATACCTACATTGTCCATATGTCGAACCATGACATAAATGTGGTCTTTGTCAGTTATTACATTGTTTCTTGGGAACTTTGGAAACCACTTGTTGACTTTTGTTGGCATTTTTTTAGGGTAACCTTGGATATTGGTCATGTTAATGGGTTTTTAGAGGTCCCTTTCCCAAGGGTGAGCCATTGGAACAAGAGGGAGTGTATTATGGAAAAGGGTTTTAGCAACAAGAGACTTGAGAGGAGGCTTTCTTTAGTAAACCTTAGAAGTCTTGAACCTCCTAGAGGGAAACATTTTGGGGAAAGAAGGATTATGGGAAGGTGGAGTCGTCATATGGGTTTCAAAATGAACTCATCAAGAAAGGTGGAAAGGGAACGCCCATTGGGTGGAGTCACCAGGAAAGATAAGGGAAAGGATTTGGGATAAATTCCCAAAGTGTCATTAGGGTATGAAGAAGATTCAAAATATTCCCCAGTAGTGGCACCAATATGCTATAGCGCAAGTTGTAGATTTGGAAAATCCTGACCCAACCACAAATAAAGTGCTACAACTTGAGAATCCTACACCCAATGTCACCTCGATGTAGGTCCCGCACTTCAAGGGTGACTAGGTCACTCTAGGGAGGCGATCTCCATGAACCTAGGGGGATTGAGATGGAGATGGATATGGATGGAATTGAAGTCCCTATAGGTCAATTTTAAGTGGGATGAAAGGTGAAAAATGATGCCTTGTAATTCAAGTATTTTTTTCCCCATAGGTATAGTACTTCTCTGGATGATTGTACCTTCCCAAGACACAAGAAAATATACATTTCAATGATATATGTTAGTTGGATCAGCAAGTTAATCTTGTTGTCCCTAATTTTTAGTATTAAATGACATTTTATATCAGAAAATAAAACATCTAAATTAGCATACGAATATCTAAACTAGTCAATTAAATCAACATCAATATTAGCAATGAATATAGGGTGAAAGATGACACTTAAGAAGATAGAGAAGATGGTTGTTGTAAACATGTTTTTTCTACCGAATATTTCAGCCTCATGGCTGTAGCATTCAATGGTATACAAAATCAAACTCAACCATGAAAAAGTGCCAAGAGCTATCCCAAAATATGCACCCTAGTTGGTAGATTTGGTGAATGAAGTTAGTGTTGAAATTACTAAGACAACTGAGAGGGGGGGGGGTGAATCAATTGTTACTTTGCTTAAACAATATTAAGTCTATTAAACCATTTTAATATTTCATCAAGTGACCATCAATATTATACATCATATGAACACCATAAATAATGAGCATCAATCACACATAAGATATACACAGAGACATATTTTCACGAGGAAACCCAT